>CM021108.1:337547258-337579294 GCA_007115665.2 Sequoiadendron giganteum | reverse complement strand
ATTCTAGTAGAAGCTTTGAGTAGATCTTTTCTTACAGCTAATGTTCAAGGTAAAATCAAGGGGGTCTTGATTCCTAATACTAATCTTTCAGTTACTCACTCTTTATTCGCTGATGATACAATGCTCTTTGGTAAAGTTGTTTTCTCTGAAGCTTTACATATAAAAATTTTATTGGATAAATATACTAGAGTTTCAGGACAAAAGGTAAACAAAGGAAAGTCAAAAATTTACTTATTCAACACAAAGCCTTCAACTGAGAAGAGTATAGTTAAACTATTTGGCTTTAAGCAAGATCAATTGCCAAGTATCCAGGAATCCCCTTTTTTTCAGGACAAAACAAGGTTTCTTACTGGCAAAAAGTTATTCATAGTATTCAATCCAAATTCCTTTCATGGAAAGGGAGATGGTTATCTCTTGCAGGAAAAAAATTGTTGGTTAAAACTATTTTATCAACTATACCCAACTATTATATGTCTATTTTGAAAGTTCCAAAGTCTATCATTTTTCAAATTCTGAAAATTATCAGGAAATTTCTATGGTCTGGAAATGTAGATAGCAAAAAGAGAATTCCTCTTATTTCTCTTGAAACAACGTGCCTTAAAAAGTTAAAAGGTGGAGCAGGTCTTCACAAATTGCTTGAAAGGAATTTGGCATTAGGAGCTAAAATGGTTTGGCATATGTATGATAAACCTTCTCTCAAATGGTGTCGTCTAATGCAAAGTAAGTACTTGGATAGTCAGTGTTCATCAAGAATATTCATTGTTTCTATTCCTCCCCCGGGTTCAACAATGTGGAATTTTCTTCGTTCTTGTAGAAAGCTAATCTTACCACATTTAACTTGGGAAATAAATGATGGCAAAGAAGCTCTTTTTTGGGAAGATTCATGGAATGGGCATAAAAACTTATTAAAAAGCTGCAATTTTGGTAATACTGTATCTTTATTGACATAAAATTGGGGTCCAAAAGTTAAAGACTATACTCAACATGTTGACTCTTTTATTGGTAAATTCAAGTGGAAATATTTTTCAAAAGAACCAATAGATGAAAACCACAAATCTCAAATTACTTCAATTCTTGGTGAGAGGACAATTTATATCTCATCTTCTCCAGATAGGCTTATTTGGTCAAAAGCCCAAAATGGTTTCTATTCCATTAAAGAGGGGTATACTTCTCTTTCTTAAAATGTTACTCAATTAATAGTTCAAAGAGCTTATAAATTTTGTTGGAACTCACAATTTTTGCCTAAAGAAGGTTGTTTTTCTTGGCTTGCAATTCAAAATAAAATTCTAACAAGTGACAAGTTAGAAAAGTTAAAAATTTATGCACCTTTTAAATGTGTGCTTTGTGAGCAAGAGTTAGAAGATATCAATCATCTTTTTCTTTTGTGTCCAATAGCACAAACTTGTTGGTTGTTTGTTATGGAAAAAATGAATTGGCTGGGAGCTTTGCCAAATTCTATCTAGAAGTTATTTACTAGTTGGCCTCAACTATATTCTTCATCCTTTTTTGCTAGCATCTAGTATGTGATCCCTTCCTCAGTTCTGTGGGATATTTGGTGGGCAAGAAACAAATGCATCTTTAGGAAGGAAAGATTGAATATTGATCATATGTTAGTATTACTGGAAAATTCAATTTCAAAAACTATTAATGCTTTTGTGGCTAAAACCAAACATATTGGCTCAATTTTTTCAGATTGGGATTCAAAAATATTGATAGCATGGTCTCTTTTAACTCTACCTTTCAAAGGTAACCTTCTTCAGGCATATAAAAAAGTAAACAAAACGGATATTGTTTGGATATCGCCTCCCTTGGGGTTTTTTAAGTTAAACTTTGATGGAGCTTCTAGAGGGAATCCAGGCATCTCTGGTGTTGGGGTGATTATAAGGGGTCATAAGGCGATAGTTTTATGTGCTAAATATTTTAAATTGGAAATTGGATCTAACAATGTTGTTGAAGCACAAGCCTTTTTACAAGGTTTAAAATTAGTTCTCAATTTTCAAATTTCAAAAGTTCAGATTGAAGGGGATTCTTTAATTTTAGTCAATGCTTGTCAGGATCGAAAAATTCAAAACTGGAAGTTGGAATACATTTTCAAACAAATTTGGGCTATGCTTGACAAATTAGATAATTTTCAAATCTTACACACTTACAAGGAAGGTAATATGGTTGCAGATTTTATAGCCAATTTAGGTTGTGATCAAACAAAAAAGGAAGTAACTCATGTAGTCAAAATTGGTAAAATAAATCATGCTTTGGAAACTTTAATTGCAAAAGAGGAAAATATGTGATGGTTTATCTTTGAAATACTTGCGAGTTCTCATTAAAAAATACAAAAAATTAAATTTGCATATATAATTGTCAAGTATAGAGGTGTATGATCAAAATTACATTCTCGAAAAATGTTAAAAACTTTATTGAATTGTAATCAATCTACACATTTATATTTGGCAATCACATGTGTGATATTTTGCACTTCCTATGATCATAAATTGGATATGGTAGTTTTAATTGCTGTCAAAATCAATAATGCTGGAAAGTGATGACCAGTTGTGATTTCATGTGGTAAGCATCATGTCAAAACAAGTGAAAGATAGTTATTTTTTTAACAGGGTTATGGGCACAAAAAGCATGGAAAAGCATGCCAAGAATATTTGAAATCGAATAACATCATGTTATCTGTTCAATGTGATGTAAGCATGGATTTTCTTACAGGTTAAGGAAATCTTTGTAACTAATGTGTTAATATTTTAAGTATTCTCGGGTACTTGAAATTTAGTTCGCAGCATTCAAAAATAGTTGTGGCACATATGGTTTATTCTTCATCAATGGATAAACATCATATGCTAATTTTTGATGAGTAGGTGTCTTGCTATGAATTTAGCACAAGAATGAGTTGTTGTACAGTTTTGCACACACACCCCCCTAAAATTAGGGACCCTCTTTTGCCTGGTCTTTTGGCTATTTTCTATGGCCTTGCCTTTTGAGCTTCTCTTTGAAAATCTTGAGATTTTGGTTTTTGGTGCTTTGGTGCTTTGGTCCTTTGGTCCTAGGATTTGTGTTACTTTGCAATGTTCCTTGATGCCTATCTTGCTTGTAAAGGGGCCCCATTGAGGTAATACCTTGAAAATTTTGAGTCTTTTGGATAATCTTGGGTTTTTCCCTATGTTCGAGATTTTCTCCCTCAGGCAGATTTTCCCAACTGCCTAAAAGACCCTACGGGGCTGGTTTTGCAATGTCTTCAGAAATTTTAATGCTTCATGGAATTCCATCTCCCCTGATTTTTTACGAGTTTCCTTCACTTCATCGATTTCCTAGGTTGTGTCTTTGGTTGTCTTGTCGCGGTTGTGCGGTTTACCACCATACCGTGAAGAATTCACGCTTGGCGTGTACGGTAGCACGGGTCACTGCCTTACCTCGGTGGTTGGATGGGTGGCTTGAGGTAGTGCGGTTTTGATTACTTTGGAGGAGTTAGGAGGTTAGAATTGTCATTCAATGGCGTGAGAGTTGTGTTGAATTAATAAGAATCTATTGCCTTGAGAAAATCTCAAAATCCATTCCTCTTTCATTTTCCCATGATGTGCTAAGTATTGCTGGTTTCGGCGATTTCCATCCCCATCGGATTTTTTTGAAAATCGGTTATTCATCAAGAATTGAAAGGATTTGTGGTTTTATTGTTAATGAATTTGCATTTTATGATTGATTTGGGATGATTTAAGGATATGCACATGTTTTTGGATTTTTGCATGAGGATTGAGATGCTTATGAGTGTTATTTTGGGTTTCCATTGCTAAAATCCGCCTAGCTAGGAATTCCCCAAAATTCCTTCCTGACCTAAATTCTATGAAGGGGTGAAAATCTTGAACTTTGACAAAGGCTACTTTAATGATATTTTAAGGGATTTTGATGGCTATTTTGATCTCTTTGATGATTTAATATGTTGTTTATGATCTGTTTGTGATTTAATATGGGTCGAAGGAAGGATGGGTGTACTTTGAAGTTGTTGCGGGATACGTGGGGTGCGGCCAGGTACATTTTGCAGTTGCGGGCAGGTGAAACTTGCTTGTACATGATTGGGTTGACGAGTTCGATGGTTGTTCCTTTGAGGTGGACATGACATGGCAAATTCAAATTGGTTTGACTTGATCAAAGTCATTTTTGATGCCCAGATCGGTTGTCGATCAGTGGCTCATATTCAAACTCACATGACATGCGCGTTACCATTCTTCTGCTTCACGCCGGTGAGACATTAATGGTGAAGGGACCTATGGGGTTTGTTCAATCTAAATAAGGATTTGTAGAGATCCCAAGTCGATCTGAAGGGGTGCCTCATACACTCAATGTAGGGTGGCAATTTATTACGACCCACCCAGGGCCGATTGGGTTGGTGGCCGACCTTCTTTGAAACCCTAGCTTGGGCTCGCATGAGAACAATCTCTATATATGGCATTTTGCCTCTTTAAAAAAGCATTGGAAAAGTAGGGGTTAGGAAAATAGGTTAGATAGTTGGTTAGAAGTTACACAATCAGATTTTGAAGTAGGTTAAGCAATAGAGTAGCAAGTTAGAATTAGGAGTTAGTTTTATTTTTCAAGCAAGTGTTGTAATACAGAACATTAGAATTGTTGCTATTATTGGTGATTCAATACAAGTGAATATATTGTGCTATTATTGGTGGCTTCTTTGGATTGATTTATCTTGCATGGTTCTCATTCTATCTTTGAAATTTCTTGGGAATATCTGAATGCATTTTAGATTTAGAGTTAAATAATTTAATGGTGCTTGTGATTTAGTGCTTGGAGTGTTGTAGCGATCTTTGGTTCATACCTTGGACAACTTCTTGATTGTGGGATTGCTGTGCAATGTCAACCTATACCTGATATTTGTGTGCTTAGTTCGATTGTGGGTATTTTTTCATGTTAATTGCAAAACTAGGGTTGGCTTGAATGAATGTGCATGATCTGAAAATCTTTAATTCCTTAGAAGATTGCACTATTTCTATGAGATTACAGGTATAGCCCGGGTTAAACAGAAACTAGTTTTAAGGGATTGGTCCGTTCCAAGCATTTCATCATTAGTATTTTTGATTTTAGGAGTAATATTAATCTTAGGATTTCTGAAATCCTTATCTTTTTCTATTTATTTGAACTTTGGTTAAAGCTAGGAATTCGAGTATCATTCTATTACAAAATATGATAAGTTTAGAATTTCTAGTATTTATTTTGTAAGATCCCTTTGTGATTACCAAATTTTTCACATTTATCACTAAGTGGTTTCATTGCATTGTTAAGACCTAACACCCGAGATACCTTGGGGTTATCTCTTTGTTCATAGAGATCAACCTTTCAAGAGAGATAAGATATTATATATTCTTTCTGGGTTGTTGCTATGTAGAAAACACCATCAACATGAGTTACATTGGTGAGTATGATTTCATCCTTTGAAATAAAAAGTTTAAAGGTTCAATAAAATTAGCACGCTAAAGCATGTGCTAATAGTCATTTCAAAGGACTATGCAAACATAGAAAGGATTGTTTTATTGGTATCAAACAAACTTTCACCTATATATCTGGACAACAGTAGTTGTATTATTTTCATAAAAAAATGCTTTCTTTGTTTGCAGTGTTGTTGGATGTATTTTTATGGTTCAAACTTGGAAATGGATTATCATCAACAAAATCTCAGAATGTGGTTTCCAGTGCAAATTTGGGAAGCTCCGATCTCTGGTAAGATTGAAGTAGAGCATTTGAAAATAGTGTTTAAGTTTTTCTATCCATGTGATTTTAGATGTCTCAAATGTATTATTGGAAGTGAAGTTCTTTAGCCGAAAACAAGAAGGTTGATCTTTCCTTCAAATATTCTCTCAATATTTATTTCTAATCTAATGGAAATGCTTCAATGTTTAGATTCAGTGACTGTCATTGTAGAAAAAATGGTTAATGAGATTCTTCTGCAAAATGATGCTCTACTTACCAGTGCTCAGAAGTATGTTTTCTCTAGGGGAGAAGGATATGTGGGTGGTATTTTCCCTCCACATTTCTTACCACACAACAAAGCTTTTGTGAATGTTTATGATGCTCTTACGAAGTCAGTAGAATTCTCTGATCCCAGTCATTTGAATAGAGCATTAACAAGATATAGCCATCATTTGGGTAGGGAAATATCTGAAATTTTCAGAGAAAAATATCATTATACTTCTTTCTTGCTTCACCATAATTGTTATCATGCAACTCCTTTTTTGCAGTGTCATCCAGGTACTCTTCAAACAAGCTCACAAGGTCCAGATCAAAACCTGTATTAGAATTTTCCTCGGCCACAAAATCAAGGAGTAAGTTGTAGGAGGTTTGACATGGTTGTTGTGCTAGATATGAATATTGCTATAAATTCACAGATTGAGGAAGAAGAAAATGAAGAACAAGGTGACAATTTGATGGAAATCATGCAGATGGAGGAGTAATCAGATTGAAGAAAAGTGTATGTTTTTTAATATATCACATAAATTTATTTCATAGGTTTTCTGCCAAGAAGTTGAAGATTACAAATGAAGACATATGATGCAAATTTGGTTTTTTGTTGTTTAAAGCATATATGTATTGATTTTTGTTGTAAATGGGAGTTTGAACTTACCGAATATATAAGTTTCAGAAGGAAAAATTAGTGGGTATTGTAAAGATGAAAACATTGTAAAATGAATCGTAGGTTAGATTACTTTTTTATGCATTTTAATGAGCTATAACCAGAGGTTTTCTCACTGGCTCTTTCCTGCCGATATGCTCCTTGAGCCAGGTTTTGTACAAAAATATATACTTATAATATTAATATATAGTGGCACACCACTTTTGTTTTAAAAAAATAAAATCACTTAACATAATATCTCTTGTTCTCAATTAGAACCCATGCCAACAATCCTATTTTATGAGAGGTATCTATGGAATCAATATTCATTATGAAATGCAAAGAACATTAGGATCATCTTTATATTTTGGTTTTTGTCTCTTCTCATCTATGATACCCCACTTTGGAATTAAAAATGTCCATTACAAAATTTTGAATTCCTTTGATTCTAATAACCTTTTCACATAAAGCTTATATTTGTGTATGCTCAAATTCATTATCAAGATTACTCAATTTTTGGTATAATTTGCATAAGTTATTTAGTATTTATCTTGTCTTGAGTGTATATGGAAATGCGTTTGGTTTAGCTAATAATTTTAATTTGAAGATCATTAATTACTCTTTTATGGTGGGCAATCATTTTTTCATATTTTTTGAGAAGATTGGCATAAAAAAATGGGCAAATTATGTAAGACAAAGTGGATGGAATATTGAGGATTTACACATATAGAGAGATCTAATTGATTATTGTACATCAATTGATTTTTTTTGAAATGATAACTAGACATAAAACCTTGTTTATTTTGGCCTAAAAATGAAATCACCAATAACAAGTCCATCTCACATTTATTATATAATTTTTATAATAATAAATCTTAGCAATACAATGGATCTCCCTATTTAGGATGATATGATGCTATTGGGGTTAGCTATTATAATATTTGAAATGTTGATACTCCTTGTATGGCTCATATTAGTTGAATAAACCTCTCATTTATTATATTGGCTATATGTAGTCTATTAGTCATGTTCTTATTGTTCAACATTCATTGACTTCTCCCCAATCAAAGAGTGATAGCCATGTGATAATTTAATGAAGTCACCTTGAGGAAATTATACATATTAAAAAATATGTTGGGATTGCACATTATTATAGTATTTTCTATTTTGGGATCTTCCTTAGTATTTTTCTTCTACTCTTTAGATTGTTTGGCTCTTTTATTTTTTGTATAACAAGAGGGATAATATTTGCTTGTTTAACTTTATCTAAAATATTTATGACATTTATTTGATTGACCATGCCCCAAGAATACATTTCAACATGAGGAAGCTCTTTAGTTAAATCCATGTTCATGCAACTATTGAAACCCAAGTACAAGTTGCAAGCCATAAAAATTTATACAATGGTTATGAAATGTCCAACAAGGTGAGTATTGTGTGTAACTAAATTTATCTTTAGTCTAAAATTTATAACTTCCTCAACTTAAAAAAAACAATGAATAATTTAATAACAATGACAACTTTATGTACAAATAGAGTTGATGTATAATCTAACGAAAATCTTGGTGTGAATGGGATATATTATCTAATTGGTTTCCCAATTAGACGCTATTCAAAATACTTTACTTAGAGAATTCTTAGGTAATTTCACTTTGTCTTAAGTCATAAGAATAAGACACATTTCATAATCAAGTACATTGTATTATGTCTCGATTTGGTAGATTTAACCAAGGGGTTCTCTTTGTAATCTCGTAATAATGTATTCATATTGTATATTTACATATTTTTATAGAAAAGAATTACTCTCATTTTGGGTCCGTCATGTGCTTTCATTGAAGCTCCTAGATCTTGGGTGGCTATCTTCGTAACTAGACATTGCATGGTATAGAGCATTTTGTGCCAAATCCTACATGGTATCAAAGCTTGTGGAATTTTTTATTGCTAGTTTTTTTAGGGATCTATGTTGCAAATCTTGTATCTTTTTAAAATTTGAGTATGCTCTTTTATTGCATCAAATAATGACCTAGAGATTCAAAAAGCTTGATAGAAATATCAAATTTGAGGGGGTTCTTCTTTGGAATTATTTATTTTAGGTGGATTTTAGAGCATAAAATAGTAAATATGAGCTCATAATTTATTTAAGATAATCAAGAAAGTCCATTTTATTATTTATATTTTTCTAAATTGGTCATTGCGGGCTAACTCTACAAGACTTTGAAATTAGGAGGTGCATACTAGATATGATGGGTATTTTACTCTTTGGAGCATCTGAGATCAAATATGACCCTACCATCACATCCAAAAGTCCCAATAACTTAAAGATCAACCATTAATTCTTCAATTTTTGAAAAAAACTCCCAAGGTCATCAAAAAAATTCTTAACCCTCATTGTAAATCATACAACCTTCAATATAATTGTATGGTCATAAACTCTAACCACGCAAGAAAGTATTAGTAGATTCTTCAATAGAGTCTTTTTCTTATAGGATAAAAGAGTAGGCCAATAGTTAATTTTATTACCTTTTGGTTTGTAATATTTTTTCATATATTGTTTCTAGATTACACATCATACCTGCCTACATAGAGTACCTTGTACTCATATGGTACATGCTAGCATAGAGGTGAAACATGGTTCCTAGAACAATAATGATAATCCACAAAATTATGAAATATTCTACGTAATATTCCCCTTAATTTCAATAATAAATAAACAATGTGAAACCAATTCTTTCATTAAAATGGTGCTTTGTCAAATTAAATTGACAATTTTTATTCTAGAAAGCATTTTCAAGAAATTATTTGACAATTTCAAAATCTTCAAGAATATTATATCAAGACCATATATATTTTGTTGATGTCATTTTAATATCAAGTGTCTTCCCTAATTAGTCCCCCTTCACCATTTACATTTTATCTTTGGTACTTTATCTTTGTAGGCTTTATTATCTATCATGTTGACTTCTTTTTGTGAGATTTTTTTTATTTGGGTCAAAATATTTAGAGCTTCATAATGGAGAAAATGGTTTTTTATTTTGGTGTGTGAATTTTCTAGAAATTTTAAATTCTCATGGGTTTTGTTGAAAAGTTCTTCTTTTGGGAATATCTAGAGATCCTTTTGAGCCAATACAATAACATTTTTTGGTATTTTTTTTTTAGTTCTTAATACTTTATATTTATTTTGTAGTGGTTTAATAAAATTGATCTCGTTTTGTCATAAAATTATAATTTTTGTTTTTGTTTGGAAATTTAAAACCACAACCACTCTAAGTATAAAGTACCAAGATTCTATATTACTAGAGATCTCATGATTGTGGGAATTTAGGGGTAATTTTTGATGCAGGAGCATCCTTGGTTCTTGGAAATCTTGCATCGACCAAAAATATTTTCATTCAGTTTTGTTCTTGTTCAGTTCCTTTTCAGTTCAAGTTGGCAGATTTGATATTTCTTCATGTTTGTTTACTAGACCCTACGAATCTATGTTTTCATCAAGGACATGTTCATGTTCCTTATTCCAAGATTTCAACTCAACTAGATCTTTTTCTAGAAAGTTATCACTTTCGAAGTAAGTGATAGTTTTTGGAACTGACCCCAAAATAATTTCAAACCTAACAGCTAGTTTGATCGCTCGTGGATCTTTCCCATAGCTTGCAGATCCTTGTGAGGTGTTTCAAATTATTTTGTGGAGTTTCCCCAACCTTAATTTTAGGTCCACACTTCATCATATGCACCTCACCGAGGAGAAATTTAGATTTGAGGCTTACCTGTTCATGCACACATTACATTTCCTTCATCAAAGATTATAATGATCTTTGGCCAATGCAGATGTTTCTAGATCTCATATGTGATATAAAGATTTTAATAGATCATTAGGATAGCAATCAATCAAGATCAAGTAGATTAAGAAGAATATAGAGTTTGATCTGTAAGATTTTCACTTGCATTAAGGAGCATGTATGTTATATTAGGCCTGCGAGCCAAATCTATAAGCCCAAATGTTGTTGGCTATATGTAATCGAAACTTCTAATAATACGTATGTTTGAATTTTCATTTGCCTCCATATTCTCTATTGATTTTTTTTGTGACTCTTGTTGCATAGTCCAGACTATTCTCTTTGAGGCCCCTCCTACCGTGACTACACCAATTTTTTTATTTAATAAGATTTAGTCTCTTGATTAGTCTATTGTGGGACTAATTTTTAAGGAGAATGTCATTTTTATTCATGATTATTTTCAAATCATCCTTCTATCATCAACTTGGAGGAGAGAACTAATATTCTTGGCTAGTTCTAAAACATTTTAGATAGCTTAATCTATTGTCCTATCTCTATGGTCTTATCCCTAAACCAAGAACTTTGTATTGAAATTTTATATGGTGAGAAGATATTGATTATTTTCATGGCTTTATTAGTTGTAATTTTGATTGCTACATAATCACTATCACAATTGACATTGGGTATCCTTCTAATATTTGGATCAAAATTAGGAATACGTATGGAGATCTAGCTCATCCTCCATTCCCAAAAGATCCTACCTTAGAATAACTTACATTCCTCTAGATGATTATGAGAATACACCATATGATCATAAAAAAATTATGGTGCTTGATTTTTTAGAAAATTTAAAAATATTATGGTGATGTAGTGGCTTCTCTTGCTACTACTCCTCTAGAGACTTCAATTCATTATTTCACTTCTATGATTCTAATATGTATTTAGAGAGTTCATCTTACTTATCTATGAGTAATCACAATGAGGTTAAGGATTATGATGTAGGAACATCCAATGGTGTAAGTGCAATCTTGCATCACCCAAAAAATATAGTTTATTCATTTTTAAGGTTTCTTTAGATTTTTTAGATCCCATGATTACACTTAAGGGGTGTAAGATAGTCAAAAGTCTAAAATGTCCAAAAATAGTCACTTGATATTTTTAGAAAGTCATCCTATATGGGCATGTATGGACTTGAAAATTTACTCCAAGGAGCATAATTGAAAAATGAATTGCATGGTGAAAGAATCATCTGCATATCTTGTATTGTTTGGGAGATATTAAAGTTTTCATCCTAGGAAATTTCTTCAATAAAGTTTCAAACTCAAATTTGAATCCCTTAGAATCCTCATAAAAGATCAAGAAGTGGATGAAATGATATGTAGATCATTATGGAATTTTAGATCTCTTCATAAGCTTTCCAGTGATATATTATAATAGTAAAATGGATGCCCAAGTCAAAATTATGGCTCTGGGAAGTTGTGATACCAAAATGTGAATTTCAAATTGAATATATTTTGGATGAGAAAATGAACAATTAGACCTTTCACCAGAAAAATAAAAGGCGAGTTACACCTTCCAAAAAATTCTAAGACGATTATTGGTGCCAAATAAAGGGGTGAACGAATGTTACAAAAGATGGCTCCATTAGTGTAGTTTGTGGCTCCAAATTGTATATTTTTCTTAGAGAGTTGATTTTCTCTATAGTGAGTCAAGCTCATGTGGATGTAGCATTGTAATTTATGAATGTGTAGTTTTTTTCTAGAAGAAATTGAAAGTGGGTTGTTTTTCTTCCTACATTTTTTGTGTTAACATTTGTTTGTGATATGTGTGGGTGTTGGGTGGAGTGACCCCTTATTAGATTTTCTATCATTCTAACATTTGGAGATACATTTTATTTTCACACTAAAGCATATTGTGTAGACACATCATCCAAGGATGATAAAGGTAGTCAATGACATGCATTGAGATATTATCTTCATTTTTTTTTACTTTTTATGAGACTAATATTTTTATTAAGGAGAAAGAAGGTTTTGAAGGGCTCCAAAAACCTTATTACATTAAAAAATAAGACAAAAAACACTCAACTAGAGCATAGAAAAACATTCAAAAAGTGAACCCTTAGGAAATATAAGAAAACACCAAAAACTAATAGACACAATGCAAAACACTTAGAGGTGATTCATGATATTAGCAACTTCTAGCTCATGCACATAAAATTCCTATTGGATCTTTGTGAACTTGATGAGATAATTTATTTAGTTTCAAATGAATTCTTCTTTCTCACCCTTTTCCTCGTGCTAGGTATAGCTACAATGTCCACATCTTGCTTGATCTACCCCTCTTGGAGCTCTTTCAACTTCTCAACTAAAATCTTGATTCATGTAGCACTATTCCTTATGGTATATTCAATCTCCTAAATATTTTTTTTTCAAATTTCCATTTATAAATTTTAATTATTTCTCTAGGGAGGTAAGTCTTTCATTTGTTTCCTTCTCTTTATTCATATCTAGCACCATCATCTTTAGGTTGACCAAATCCTACTCAAAGTGCTTCATTTTAAGGAAGGAATCTCATCCCTAAAGTATGGTCTCATCCTATTATTGGGTAACACTACGTTGGCCACCATTTTTCTATATGTTGTCCAATTTGATGTTTAGAAAATTAATCTCAATCAAAACCATTTGTTCATTAAATGGTTTGAGGACACAACATCCCTCACCATTCCTAACAATGACACTAGCTTCTCTTGACTACAAGACATGAAGACTAACTCCATAAAATCCTCCTCCACATTTGATGTAGGGTCGGATATGGTGGGGAAAGAGATCCTGGCCTTAGGTTCCACAACTTTAACCTTTCTATCCATCCTCAAACTTAGGGTGATGAGGCCCTCTTAAATTTATGTACCTAGATCTTAGCCATTAGTACTCCCGACCTCTTTTCCACAACGTCATCCCTAATATCACCCTCATTCGACCTAGAGACACATCCTTTTCATTTTGATTTTGTTGCAAGTATGAGCAGTTGGTGTTGTCATTGATGTCTATTAAGATTTTTGCAATAATTTGAGTAGTTGATGCTTTGATTAGTTGCATTATGTTGTCATTATTAAAGCTACTAGTGTCAACCTCTAGTTTTTCTCTGATAAGCTTCTATCTATGGTTGTGGAAGTGCTAAATATGATGAGGATGTGTCCCTTGTGCTTGGTTTGTGTTCTAGTTTTGCTCCACATTTATTCTAGGTTAAAAATATGCCCACATGATTCAGATATGTTGGCGAGAAGTGTTCCTAGGTGTTATATTCAAGAGTTGGTGTGATGTATCATTGTACAAAAGAAGTTGTGTTCAACAGTGTGTGATTGTGCATTTCAGAGGTATCTAGGAGAAATGTTTCTACTCTACATTTCTCCATAGTTATGTTTCAAGTCTTGCAATTCTGAAGGTGTGTTGATGATGTTGGCAGTTTACCTTAGCCAAGAGGTTTTGATTTTTGGTGCTTAGGAAGATGGTTTTCCAAGTAGCAGTGTATGACAGAGTTATCTGGATGTATTAGGTGTGTACATTTTTCAGGTGGAAGTTGTTGTAGAGTTTGTTGGATTTTAGGATATTTGGGGAAAATTGTAGATCATTTTTTAGTGTGGTGTGTGGTTCACAAGTTTTCCTTGGGTTTGAGGAAGCATGTACTTCAAATTTTAATGGTGTTTTCACAAGTAACAAATGACCTAGTGTTTACACTACATGCGATGGATAAATATTGTGTGTGGTAGTGTTTGGTTGAGTGGAGTTGTTGATTTAGGTCCCAATTTAGGTTTGATGTTTTCCACATTCACTTCTATCCACCACAATTTTTTTTTGGCACCAACCTAATTTGAATTTACACGTTTGATGTGCATAGCTGACCTTGGAGAGGCTTTCAAGGTTGAAGACAGTATAAGTATGAGTTTTTTTTTTGAGAGATGTTAAGATAGATGTGTGAGATGTGAATGATGTGAAGTGTAGAGTGTTAGAGTGCAAAATTGAGTAGTGCAATGTGAGATTTCATGTGTTAGTTTAGTGGATGCAATGAGTAGAAGGTGGTTACAATTCTTCAATCAGACTATGAGGGTGTTGATGTCATTGTGGTGGATTCTCTATTGTATTGAGATACTTATCTCTATGTAAAATTACTTCTCTATATTCTTTCCTATTTTGGCAGTGATCCTTTCTTCTTTGAGTAGTGAGCCCTCCGATGATGAGCCCTATTACATTCAGTGTTGATATTACTTATATTGTGAGCTAATCCTCACCATGGTTTTTCCCTTCTTGGGTTTTCCATGTAAATCTATTGTTCTCTTGTGCATAGTGTTAAGTTATTTTCAATTTTATTTTATTTTCTTTTCATGCTAATTCATCCTAACAAATTTAAGGGTTCAATGAATGAATGTGGATTTGAATGTTACTAGGGGTTTTGAAGTTTTAAGGTATAATTGATTTCCCACCCTCAGTTGTCTCGTGCTTTCAATAATTGGTATTAGAGAAAGGTTCCTTGGAAGAAAGCTTAACCACTTAAGCTAGATCTAGGATGGCACACAAGAAGTAGATCCCTATGATTGATGGAATATACTATGCATTTTGGAAGGCAAGGATGGAAGGCTTTTTGGAATATCTGGGATATGATATCTTGAAATTAGTTAAGGATGGATACACTATGCCTAAAAATGGTCTGAGCACTAAAACTAAACTCAAATCCTATGAAACCAATAGTAAAGCAAGGTATGCTCTCTTAATTAGTCTTACAAATTCTGAATTGGTGAAAGTTATGAATTTGAAAATTGGTAAAATAATTTGGGATAAGTTGGAAAGTATTGATGGAGATGAAATGGTCAAACAAGCTAAGATGCAAAATTTAAAGACCACATTTGAGAATTTGCGGATGTTTGAAGATGAAAACACTACAAGCTACATGTAGAGGGTAGATGAAGTGGTTAGCTCCATCAAAGGTCTTGGAGGTAGAGTCAAGGAATCAAAAGTGGTAAATAAAATTCTTAGAAGCCAACCTAAAGCTCACAGCCACAAAGTTTATACAAATCTAGATGAGTATTCTACATATCAATTGTATGGTTCTTTAATTGCATTTGAAATGATAGAATTTTTACAAATAATGGTGCAAAGTTGAGACTACTTTTAAGGTTGCAAAAGCAAAGAAGATTGAAGAACTGGATCAATAAGAAGTTTATGATGTAGAGGCTAACTTTGTGATAAGAATGAGAAGAGGTATTGGTAAGTACAAAGGTAAGTTACCTTTAAAATGTTCTAGTTGTGGAAAGATAGGACACTATGCTTCAAGATGTCCAAATAGAGTTGTGAATGACAAAAACAAGGAGAACAAAGGTAAGATGATTAAGAAAAGCTATTATGTTAGAGAGGATGCAAGTATTTCTAATGATGAATCTAATTATGAAGATGATGATGATGAATGCTTGTTCATGACTTTAAAGGATGAATTTGGTTTTGCTAACTCTAAAAGATGTGTGAAGGAATGTCCTCTAGAGAGAAAGGATAAGATTGAAGGTACTTTGGTATCTTCTTTTCATGCTAGATAGGATAAGAACTATTGGATCATTGACAATACTTTCTCTAATCATATAATCAAAGACAAGAGTAAGTTTGTTAAGCCTAAAAAGTAAGATGGAGGATTTGTTATATTTGGAGATGATTCAGGTGCTAATATATGTGGAATATGTTCAATCAGTATTGATGGCAAGCATAATTCTAATTTTTTTTACTATGCTAAAGGTTTAAGGCATAACCTCTTGAGTGTTGGAAAAATGTGTAGCAAAGGATACAATCTTATGTTTCATGATAATGGATGTGAAATTAGAAAAGGGTCTAGAACTATGATTTCTACCAGAAGAAGGAAAAATATAAATGTTTATCGGCTTAAGGGTGTTTATGGTCATTGTTTTATGACTCAAATCAATGAAAGTTAGCTATGGCACAAGAGGATGTGTCACATTAATTTAGATAATTTGGTAAGAATTAGTTCAATTCAAGTAGTGAGAGATATGCCAAAGATTATAAATCCTATTAATGTTGTCTATAATGATTGTTAGATTGGGAAGAAAATAAAAGAACAATCTTCTATCAGATTACTAGAATTGGCGCATATAGATCTTTTTGTTCCTACAATAACTAGAAATTATTAAGGTGACAAGAATTTCATGATTTTTATTATTGATTATTCAAGAATGGAATGGGTTACTTTTCTTAAAGAAAAATTTGAAGCGCTAGATAGATTCAAAGAATTTAAAGTTATGGTTGAGAATGAGATGGATATGAAGATCAAGTGTTTGAGGTCTGATAGAGGTGGAGAGTTCACCTCCAATAAATTCAACATGTTTTGTGAGAATCATGGCATAAAGAAGAACTTTTTTGCCTTAGGAATCCTCAAAAAAATGGAGTGGTTGAAAGAAAAACAAGGCTGTTCAAGAAGCTAACCTACTGGAAGTTTACTAGAGAGAAGCTATTCATACTATTGTTTATATACTTAATAGATTTCAACCAAAAGAAAATAGCACTAACTCCCTACAAGTTGTGGAATGGAAGGATACCTATTGTTAAATACTTTAGAGTGTTTGGAAGCAAGTGTAATATCAGAAGAGATGTAGAAAATTTGGGAAAATTTTATGCAAGTTCTGATGAAGGAATCTTCCTTGGATATTCTACTAAAAGAAAAGCCTATAGATGCTACAACAAGAGACTTAGAAATATTGTTGAGAGTGCAAGTGTTAAGGTTGATGAAATTTTTTAGAACTTAGTGGTGATATATGGGTATGAATTACATGAACCTGATTGCAGAGAAAAAGAAAAGGCTAAGGAAAAGTAAGTACAGTTTGAAGAAGAGGAAGAAGCTCCAAAAAATACCCCAAGAACCCCTAAGCATGTGTAGATAAATCATTTCAAAGAACAAATCATTGGAGACAAAAGAAAAAGGTGTACTAAAAAGATGGAAAGTATCTAAAGAAGAGGTAAATTTGTGTTTACTTTCTCAAGTTGAACCTAAAACAATGATTGAGGCATGCAAATATGAACATTGGATAAAAGATGTGGAAGAAGAACTACTGCAAATTGAGAAAAAATAGACTTGGGAACTTGTCCCAAGACCTACAAACAAAAAAAAATTGGATCTAAGTGGGTGCTCAGAAACAAACTAAATGAGAATGGATAAGTGGTAAGAAACAACGCAAGGCTTGTGTGTAAGGGTTATTCACAAGTTGAAGGAATATATTTTGAGGAGACATTTGCTTCGATGGCAAGAATGAAAGCTATCAGAATGTTTTTGGTTTTTGTAGCACACAAGGATTTCAAATTTTATCAGATGGATGTGAAGTTTGATTTCTTGAATGGAGAATTGGAAGAAGTCTACATGGAACAACCAGAAGGATTTTAGTTATCAAGTAAACTAGATATGGTCTGCAGATTGAAGAATCCATTATATGGATTGAAGCAAGATCCTAGAGCTTTGTATGTAAGGTTGGATATGTTAGGAAATATTGCATTTAACCCATGATCTTAATCCATTTCCTATATAACCCATGAGAGATAAACATGCATACAATTTTCCAAAATGCATAGATCAAATAGACAAGCCACAAGATAACACAAGATATACCCTCGGAAAACCATGAAGAGGGAAAAACCAAACCTCCAAAAGCATCCATACTCCATCATATTATTCAGCAACAAAGCAATACAAGAGCTACAATGAATACCTTTGAAGCATCAAGCCGTCCAATGCATTCCCATGTGCCCAAGCATGAATCTACACATCCTATGCCATGCTTCACAAATGCACTCCTCAAGAAGACTCAATAATGACAGCCAAACCACTTAGCCAACCTAAACCACTACACATGTGTTTTCTTTTATAGACACAAGCTCACATAAAATAAAACTAGTGTTAAGGTAAAACCATGTACCGAAAAACTATGTGAATACAAAAACACTAACCCCTTATTTAATATTGGGTACTAAGACATCACATTATTTATTATTTCTCCAATATTAAATTATTATCACATGTCTCCCACACATTAAATAATAATGCAATGTTATAATACAACATCAAGTGGACCCCAAATAATTACCTAGTGTGATTATCCACACCACCAAGGCGCATCACAACTAAATAATTATTTAATTACAACATTATAATAATCAATTTATGCAATGGTGTACAACACCATATCTCAACATTCTCCCACTTGTATACATTGTATAAGGGATCAACACATGAAATACATCATCATAGCCATACATGAAACCACATGAATTTGTAACATGCTCTCGTGCTCCATCAAGATACCTGCAATAAGAACAAAGTGACCACCATCTCAAGAAAGAACTCCTCTTATCATCCAAAATGCCACCTATGGAAGAAAAGGAACATGCCAAGGTGAGAGTGCACCAATCCACAAGAACACACATCAAATCCAAGTGATAACAAAGGCTCTAACCAAGCTGTTGTTAACTGAGAAACCCACATGATTGGAAATAGAATCTACAACACATGCTAATACAACTAACCATCCATACCTCGAAGGTATCAATAATTAGTAAACTCATGCCAAGAACATATACAACCTGTAAATCGTAACCAAAAGTTCCCTGTATCAAACCTGTCAATGAAGTACATAAATATCTAGAAACTCACACTACATAGGTAATGTCAAAGCATATCAAGTCTACCAATCAACACTATATCAAGTGTTATAAGTAAATCAAAGCATGAAGTACCAAGAACAATAAAAATGATCCACACATGCAACCCAAAGAGATGCATAATATCTCAAACATGTTGTCACCATCCTCCCCAAAACATGAACATCCAGGAAGAAACCATGAAGAGAGAAACCTGTAAATCATAATGTCCTCCTACCAACACCTAAAAAGTGTAATATTGTGTCAAGCTCCTAAACAACCCCAAATGAAAATCCACAACAACATTCATAAACACCCAATCTCATAGATCAGGTACAACATATGGATCAATGTAACAATGCCAACATGGATGTAATCCACTCTAATCACGAAGATAAAACTCAAAGTAACCATCCCCAATACTAGGAATCAACCCATAAATGATATCCTAATAATCCTCATCAAAGAATGATATCATAAACTCAAATGCACAAGGAGATAACCATGCCATAACATCCCTCAAAATGAATCCTCCAGAACTAACTATCCATAGCTCAAGATCCATATCTATGAAAGATAAAGCATATAAACTCATGCTAACCATCTTAAAATGAGTATCCATAATAAATAACCATGAATCAAATTAATCCCATGAGAGATAAAAACATGAAACATAACACATTTGAAAGATATAATGGGAAAATACCTCTCAAATAATAAACTGCCAAGTAGACCAAGAGTGGGGAATGAGAATGCTCCTCTAGGATAACAAAGTCATCATGACTCACTCCAAGAACAATCTCCTCTAACGGTCCATCATGAACTCACGTCCATATCTAGGTGAAGGATCCTCGGTCTTCCTACTAAAACCTCCAAAGAGTAACCATCTCAAGAAAATGTCTCTAATCACAAGAGAGCTGCAACCATCACCTACATCTCTAAGTATCCACAAGTACATGTAAACAATCAATCCATGCCAAAATCCAAATTCAACATAGCACCATCATGAAGTAATCAAGAAAATGACCAATGTACTCAATACAAAGAGAATCACACATGATCAATGTCAAAGCTCCAACCATAGAATCGAGAACCTATCATGACAACATGATCCGACATTCTCCTTCTAGGAGATCACATGCACCATAACACACATATATGCATCTTGGTCTCAAGAGAATAATTATCATGCCAAACTCTAAATGTGTATCAAGAGTAAATCATGACAAAATATCAAACACTCTAAACCAAGAACACATATCTCCAATCACATTAATATGATCATACCAATGATGCATCCACATCACTTCCAACAACTCCCACTGAACCATGGTACGAGCTACACATGGCATCATGAATACCATCCTCTCCATGAGATCATATAGATCTACACACACTCAATTGCAATATCAGTAACATACAAGTGAAACCAAGATCTACAAGCCAAGAAGATACATACAACCACCAAAAAAACATCACAAACCAATCCAATCACTGCCAAGTCATCACTATCAAAATCTCCCATTGAAAGTGTATAACCAATGAATGTAACAAGTTATCATGATATCTATTGAGCCCAAAATATTCTCATAATTTGAATATCATGATGTAATTTTAAATACCCTTACTCTTTTGTTAATGGTTGTTTTAAACTCTTTGATTATAAACTTTTTATCTAAAAATGGGTAGTATCTTGTGGCAACACATTCGTATATTCCTACAGCTTAATATCTCCGTATGTCTATATTCATTGCCCTGTTTGACCTCCCAATTGACTAATATGATGCATGTGGTTTTTGGATAAATGAGATGGATTTAATGTGTGTGATTAATGAATGAGTATCGTGTTATTATATGCATGCTTTCTTTTGCCTCTGTCGCCATGTGTTTCACAAGTTGTTGAAGATAGCATGATCGAGTCAATGCATAGCAGATCTTAGCCCTGCAGTAAAGTCCATTTCCAGCATGACATCGAGGAAGTTGTTCTAGTGAAGACTCTCTGTCTCGGTCGTTGGGAGGAAATCTAAATGGTCATCAATCTAGGAAGAGTGGAATGCTAGATTCTCTTTGAATCAGTTGAACATATATGCTTTCATTTATGGGAAGTCTATTCCTCGGTATTAGGAAGCATTTATGTCCACATCTTTCTCTGTTAAGTTAGTTGCTTTTCTATAAATAAATCTTCCTCCTGCATGAGTGAATAGATTAGAAGAGATTAGACTAGACTAGAGAGTAGAAACATAACATAGTATGTTCAAGTTAGTATTATAATGATAAACAAAGTTCTATGTTAGTTTTCTTACAAGCAGAAAGACCATGTAGATGATTCAAAGTTTATGAATGAAAGCTGATGAAGTTTTGAGTTCAATTCTTGCATAATTGGTTAATGCTTGCTAAGGGGTCCCACTTAGTAAGTATCTGTATTTATATGTTTATTTCCTATTGTTTATTAGTTAGAATTTCATTCCAAAAAGTTTCGGCGCAAACTCAATCTTATATTATTCCCGCAGCATGAGGAATCCATCCCTGTGTCTGTTCCTGCAACATAAGACAAGTTCATGGTTTGTTTCTCACTAATAGTTGTCACGATTTATGCTTTAGTTAAGTTATGTTTAAGTTGAGAAGACTTTGCCTTACGTTCCTGCATCAGAAGTAGAATTCCTTTCAAACATTTATTTCTAGTAAATTGTGTCTAAAATTGGTTCTTAGTGCACATACAGTGCTGCTCCATTTCAAGTATACGTTCCCTGGTTTGACAAGTAAATGAATGACCATAAGAAGATGTTAGTCACCTACTAGAATGTCCAATTCCCAGGTTAGTATTTTCCATGACTTTTATATCCTTTTGTGGGCGACAACCATTTTTGGCGCCGTTGCCGGGGATGGTGTCAAGCTAAGAACCTGTCATAGTCATTGTTAGTAGTAGTTTAGTGTGATTATTCAAGAATTTTCAAATCCTTCAATTTTCAGTTAAGTCCGTTACATGCATAGAAGAAGAGACGCTCTAGGAAGATTCCTCTTAAACCCTCCATTCACTGATAATGATTTTGAACCAACTTACAATTTATTTGAGGAAGGAGGAAACCAAGATATCAATCCATTTGCTGAAGACCTGCTTGCTAAATTTCCCTTTGACCTAGCTGATGAAGAACCTCAAGAAAATCCATTTTCTTTGATACTTCATCAAGCAAATATGGCACAAAATCCACCTAATCAACCTCTTGCTTTTGAATTCCCTATCATACCCCAGCAAGATAATGATAACCTCAAAAATATTCCTTCTTCATTAGTTCCCAAGTTCTATGGACTAGTTACAGAGGACCCATAAACTTTCTTGTTTGAGTTCGACATCCTTTATCGAAGTTATGATTACACCATAGATGCTCACAAGCTGAAGTTGTTTCCTGCTACTTTGAAGGAGGGAGCTCTTAGATGGTTCATGAGTTTGGGAAGGAATGTTGTCGATAGTTGGGCAGTCATGCAAACAAAATTTCTTGAGAAATATAAGGAATATTGTAAGAGTGGTAGTAAGGGTGATGATATATTCCGAATTCAAAAAAAGGAGGACGAAAGCTTGGAAGACTATATCTCAAGGTGCTTGTTTTCCCTGAAAAAGAATTCAAACCATACTCTTAATGAAGAATCTCAGAAATTACTTTTTCTGAGGGGAATCAATGATTCCTGTATTGATGCCTTGGATTTTATGGGAGGAGGAGATATAGCCCAAGTGCCTTGGAATGATATTAAGTCCATATGTCACAATTACTCTTGAGCAAATGTCAAGAAGGGAAGAGGTCATCAAGCTATAGTGGTAAAGTCTTCTACTAATGGAGTTTCACGGATGGAGATTTCAAATTTGCTATTTGATTTCAAGCAGGATATCATAAAGAACATGGCTACACAGTTGGATACTATGCAAGCTCAGAAGAAACGTGAGGAAGCTGAGGCAATCTTGGTCAAGTTCTATCCACATTTTCGATAGAAGAAGCATGACTGCAGATGTAAGATGGTGGCTAATTTGGAGGCTAAGCAATTACCTACTGACTTGAAGGCAGTAGAAGGTGATGATGACCAAGTATTCTACATTGCACAAAGGCACCCATGGGCTCAAAGATAAGGTATGCCTCAAGACCCTTTGAATTTTGGTAATCCTTACACTAATTATAATAACCAATAGCAACCTGCATATGGCCCATCACCACCTTGGAATACCTCTCAACCCCAATGGCATAACTATCAGAGTCCTCAATGGCAATCTCCTCAAGGAGGTTGGCAGCAGCCACAAGGACAATGGACTCCACCCCAAGGTAACTGGTAGCAGAATCCTCAATGGAGAGGTTCTCAACAATGGTAGAGCCAATCCCCTGGATTTTTGTAGCTTCAGTAGCCACAACCTCTGGCCCTCATGCCACCTCCTACGACACCTGCAACAAAAACTGGCCCTCCAAAACAAACGCCTATGCCTTCTCAACCATTGCCAAATCCTAATAATAAATAGCAGCAACAACATCCTATGTATTTTGTAGAAGCCAATCAATATCTAGCCTATGCCCTGAATATTAATGATATCCATCTCTGGTCTAGAACCACTCTACCTACTCCATAGTTGCCAGTAATTACTGAAATTCCAGACCCTGCCTCTGAACAACTGACTGGTCCTGCAGAACATATACCTATATTAGATACTATCTTTAAGGAGCCTGTCTTGTAGCATCAAGCCAAACCACCTTTTCCTCAGAGATTGCAAGTCAATACACCTAGGTCTATGGAAGAGCCTACCTTTGATATTTTGGATCAGCTAAAAAATGTACACATTCAAATCCCCCTCTTTCAAGCCATTAAAGATGTTCCAATTTATGGGAAAGCCATTAAGGAGGCTTGTTTGAAGAAACTTGGAAGAAAGAAAAAGGATCCCCAAACTATCCATGTTCTTGGACATTTGGCATATATTATGTTAGGGAAAGTAGTCATGCCAAAATATGCTGACCCTGGGAGTCCTATGGTACAAATAAATATCAATGGTTAGATAGTAAAGAATGTTTTGGTTGACCTTGGTGCAGCCATTAATGTAATGACCAAGCATACTATGGAGTATTTGAATATCCTAACCATTAGGTCTACACCTACCATCCTACAACTTGCTAATAGTTCCATAGTAACACCTGATGGCATGGTAGAAGATATAATTGTCAACCTTGAGTCTTGGGAATACCCAACAAATTTCACCATATTGTCCACTAAGGCAACTTTGGGAGGATATCCTATCATCCTAGGTAGACCATGGTTAGCCACAACTGATGCTTTTATAGGATGCCATTCAGGAGACATGACAATTTTTGATGGTTAGTCAACAAAGAAATTGGCTTTATACCCACTTGCCCAGCCTCAGCCAGACTTGTCTCAGCCAATTTGGACAAATTTAGGTGAGGAAATTAAAGAAGTCGGTTCATTGGCTCACTTAATGATGCTATAAACTAATCCATTTTCCCAAATTCAGAGTGAGGATGACCTGCTTTTACAAATTTTATAGTCCAACTCTGATACAAGAAGCCCACGTGTTTTAGATAACTGTCCTCAGTAGTGCTTCCTGCAACAATTAAATCCTGAGAGCTTGCCATTTCAAATTCCTGTAGTTTATCAACATTTGCTTCCACAAGAAATACATACACCACCTTTATTAGTAGACTCCATGAATGATCTTACCAAGAAAATTGAGCTGTCTCCAGGCCACTATCTGAATATTAATAATAAGCTGCCTCAATCTCAACAAACTGCCCTAGTCACAATGCTGCAAGATCAACACAAAGCTTTTGCATGGGACTATGGGGATATGAAGGGAATAGATCCTCAACTCTGTACTCATAGGATCTACATTAAGGAAGACTGTTCACCTGTTAGGCAGCCTCAAAGAAGGATAAACCCAGCACTCAGGGAAATAGTTAAAAATGAGCTCCAAAAATTGTTTGATGCTCATTTTATCTACCCCATTTCAGATAGTCAATGGGTATCTCCATTGAGGATCGTTCCTAAAAAAGGTGGAAAATGGAGAGTTTGTATAGATTACAGAGAGCTAAACACAACAACTAAAAAGGATTACTTTCCACTACCATTTGCTGACCAAGTGCTAGACTCATTGTCTGGTAAAAAGTATTTCTCCTTTTTGGATGGATATAGTGGGTATAATCAAATTAAAATTGCCCCTGCGGATCAAGACAAAACAATTTTTACCTATCCATGGGGAACTTTTGCCTACTCTGTCCTAACTTTTGGCCTGTGTAACGCACCTGCAACATTTCAAAGGGTAGTAATTAGTATTTTTGCTGACATTTCTCATGATTCTATGGAGATCTACACGGATGACTTCACCACTTATGGAGTTACTTATGAAGAAGCATTAGCAAATTTGGAGAAAGTGTTGAAAAGATGTAAGGAGCACAATTTGTCTTTAAATAGTGAGAAGTGTTTTATGATGATGCAAGAAGGAATTGTTTTAGGCCATCATATCTCTCCAGCAGGAATTCAAGTTGATCCTGCAAAAATGGAAGTCATTCTAACTCTGCAAACACCTTTGAAACAAAAGGATGTTAGAAGCTTCTTAGGACATGTTGGATATTATAGAATATTTATCAAAGATTTCAGCAAAACAGCCAGTCCCTTATATGCCTTGCTGACTAAGGATTGTGAATTTAACTGGACTGAGGCTTGTGACAAATTTTTCCTGCAGCTTAAGAACTTACTTACTAAGGCACCTATTCTTCAAGGACCCAAGTGGAGTCTGCCCTTTCATATACACACAGATGCTTCTGATTATGCCATAGGGGCAGTTTTAGGACAGAAAGGGAATTCCATAGAGCATGCCATATATTTCATTAGCAAAAACCTTCAAGGCCTAGAATTAAACTATACTGTCACAGAGAAAGTATTGATAACAGTTGTGTATGCCCTGAATAAGTTTCGGCATTATGTCACTGGTTACCAAATATTTGTTCATACAAATCATGCAGCAATAAGGTACCTCATGAATAAGCCTACCATATCTGGCAGATTAACAAGATGGCTCTTATTGTTGCAAGAATTTGATATCACAGTTATTGATAAGTCAGGTAGGGCAAATGTGGTGGCTGATTTCTTGTCAAGACTTCAAACAACTACACCTGCCACCTTTGAGGTAATTGATGATAGCTTTCCCGATGAACATCTATTTTCTATTTATGCTCAAACTCCATGGTATGCAGATATTGCAAATTATTTAGCAGCCAACAAAATTCCAACTCACTTCTCACAAAAGGACAGGAAGCTGTTGATTGAGAAAAGTTTTAACTTTTCATGGATTGCAGATTGTTTATTTTATACAGGACCTGACCAAGTCATGCAAAAGTGTGTTAGAGAAGATGAGACTATGAAATTTTGCATGCTTTTCATGATGAGCCATGTGGTGGGCACTTTGCATCCAAGAGAACATCAATGAAAGAGCTTAACATAGGGTACTATTGGCCCACACTACACAAGAATGTTGTAGCCTACACCAGAAAATGTGACAGATGTCAACAAATGGGGAGACCAACTAGGTCTGATGAAATACCCCTGTATCTGCAAGTGGTAGTTAGTCCCTTTGATAAGGGGGGCATGGATTTTGTTGGGCCTATTGATCCTCCATCCAATGGGAAATCCTACATTTTGGTTTGCACTGATTATGTAACCAAGTGGGTGGAAGTGAAAGCAATGACACATGCCCATGACAATAAATTTGTTGAGTTCCTATATGAGCAGATTTTTACTCGGTTTGGAGTCCCAAGGGAACTTGCTACTGATTAAGGAGCTCAGTTTACATCAAACTTAATCACTGCATTGATGAATGATTACAAGATCAGGCACAGAAAATCTAGCCCCTATCACCCTCAAGCCAATGGTTAGGCAGAGGTTACCAACATAGAATTAGAGGCAATCCTTACAAAAATATTACATACACAAGAAAGATTGGAGTAGTCGTCTTCCAGAAGCAGTCTGGGCCTATAGGACAACATGGAAAACAACTACAGGGTTTACCCCTTTTGAGTTACTTTATGGAAAAACTGCCATGTTGAGAATAGAGTTTGAACATAAGACCTTAAGGACTGCTCTTCAGCTTAACATTGATCTTTCAAAAGCCCAAAAGGAATGCCTCCTATAGCTGAATGCATTGGATGAGACAAGGAAAGCTACCCTGCAGCATATTGAAGCTATCTAGCAGCAAAGGAAGAAATGGCATGACCACAATATCAAAACTAAGTATTTCTCTGTCGGTGATTGAGTGTTGTTCTATGACTCCAAGTACAAGGAAAATCAAGGTAAACTCACGACAAGATGGCTTGGTCCCTATGAAATAAAAAATGTGTTTGATAATGGTTCAGCTCAGTTGGCTACAATAGATCCTATCTGATTCAAGCTACTGGTTAATGGAGACCATCTTCGGTTGTATCATAAACCAGCATCCAAAGAAGAATTTATGAAGCAGTTTGTTTCAGATGCAGCCACTGATATTCATGCAGCAAAAGGCTTCGGTCTTCTTCCTACAACATCTCTTTAAAAAAACTATGTTGCATGTCCATAATAAAGGTTTTCTTTTTAAGGAATCCACTTTCTCCATCACCATCCATCACCATCATTCATTCCATCTTTCTTTTCTACGTCACCCATCCATGTCACCCATCATTTCGTACCACCTTCATTTATGGTTTCTTTTCCAGCGGTCATTTCAGGTTGTGTTGTGATATCTCCCAACATCTGTGAGCATTTATTACAAGGTACGCGATATCTTTTATTTGTCACATCATTCATTTATTTCATTTATTCATTGATTGAATTGTATCTATCAGTCATTACTGCATGTTATTTGCCTATCCTTTCACACATGTGTGGACACATGCCAAATTTTAAGTAGGGGGCGGGGATAATCTATTTCAAAACTTTTTCTTTTGCCATTGCCACATCTATTAAAGAGTTTTTTGTACTTTCCAAGAATGACTGTGTGCTTTTACCCTGATCAGCAAGTTAACTGCTTAATTTAAGTAGTTTCTAAAAAATCATTGCATGCAATTGTCTTTTATATCATTCTTGGTAAGTAAGAAAGGTAACAAGCCGAGAAGAAAAAGTGTTTTTCAAATTTCCAAAAGAAGTTGAGTTTCAGGAAATTTAGCAAGGACAATTTGTGAATATGGGTGGTCAGCTAGTAAGACATGAACCAACAGTTCATGAAGCCTTGATGCAAGATCCTCAAGTGGTTCAGGCATTCAATATTTGTGGATGGCTGAATTATTTTCTGAGGATAGATTTCTTTAATGAGGAAGTTGCGAGTGAATTTTTTAGAACTCTTTCAGAGGGAGAGGCTACAGTATGGGGTTTAATAGTAGCCGTTATAGAAGAATGGATTGCTGAAGTGACTAGGCTTCCAGAAGTAGGAGAGAACTTTCCTTCAGGAAGGGATGTTGTCTCTTCTAGGGTAGAATTCACATTTCCAATAGATGGACCCTTAGAGGTTTCAAAGCAAGGATGCAAACAAGTGTCACTGCCTTATCCATACTCAGAATATGCCTCCTTCATAATCAGGTATTTGACTTGTGAGGGATGTTTTTCCTATTTGCATTCTTATCATTTTAAACTATTGAGTCATATGAGGCACGGTTTAGCTGTCAATGTCCCAAAATTTTTGTTAAATCTTTTGGAATGTAGTGCCCATGAAACCCAGAAGGGTAAAGACAACTCTATCACCCATCATGCCCTTATTAAATTATTGACTGAGCATTCCCTGAGGGATGTATCACCCCTTTCTTGACAAGAATTTGTTGCCCAGAAAGGACTGCAACCTCCAGAACCTCCTAGAGCACTCCCTAGATAGCCCAAGGAAAAGAAAAAGAAAAAGAATCTATGAGTAGGGAAGCAAAGCAAGAATCATCTTCTCCTACAGCACCTAGTCCTGCAGCCTCCACACCTGAGCCTTCTACCCAAGTAAAAATTAGGTCTGCTACAAGAAAAGAAAAAGGGAAAACAAAAGTAGGAGAATCATCTAGAGCTGAACAAACCCCAGAAACAAGCCCTCATACACAAAAGCAAAAATGTTCTACCCCACTTTTTCCTGTAGCAACACCTGTTGCCACCATAGTTTCATCATCATCCTCTCCTACTGAGTCTGAATCCCCTAGGCAAGTTAGAAAGAGGAAAGTTGTGAAAGAACCTCCTGCGACTACTACATTGCCTAAGAGAGCTTCAACAAGGAAACAGAGTAAAATTACCTCAACCTCCATCCAACCAGAAATTATAGTCATTTCTGAGGAGTCCAAGGAGCTTAGTCATGATGATTCTCAGAGTGTATCTGAGAATGTTCCACATAGTTCCTCTGTTATTCCTGAGGAATTGCAAACTGAAACAGAGGAAGTTGAGGAAACATAGCATGGTTGTATTAATGAAAGGAGGATGCCAAGTCTTAATGATTTGGCTGATGCAGTTGAGAAAATTTTAGGAGAAGCACAATCTCCTCCTGAGCAGCAAGAGGAAGAACAAGCTGAACAAACTAAAGTATTCAATGAAACACCATTGCCCTCTGAACCTTGTCGTGCATTGGTTGTGTATAAAAGAACATTATTGATTGAGTATTTAGAATATCTTAAAATTACCTGGAGGCCTGTTACACTTCAGACTTTGAGTTTCCACCATTTGGCTAAAATTGAACTTCAACAAAGTCTTTGGGAAGAAGAGAAGAAGAAATTTAAAAAATAAATTGAAAGACAAAAATAGGAAATCCAGGAAATGAAGGAGAAAATGAATGAAATGATGAAGGTAGCTGGACAAATCATGGAATGTAGACCACCACCTAGGGTATATGCAATGTGCCTTAAAGAGAAATTTCTATGGTTCCAATTAATGAGAATTTCCAAAAATTTGGACCCTAACATTCACTCAGCTAAAGAATTTTATGATGCATATCAGACAGCACCCAATTGGCTAAGAAATTATTTATGTGAATTTTATTTGCATGGTTTGTTAATCCCTTTTGAAACAGAATGGAATCTGTTTCTCTAAATTGGTGACATTCATTTGAGGTCACTTATGTCTTGGGTGGCTAATGAAATTAACTATGGGAAGCAATTACAGGATTATGAGGAAACTGAAAGGAAAGAACCTATTCCCCTGTAACCTGAAAGCTTGGATCCTCAAACAGTTCTGAGAACTTGGCTTATTGTCGCATATGGATTCTATGATCCTGTGGAAGAATAAAAATATTTGATCTCAGGAAGTAGGTATATGATGAATTTAAAGACCAAACATATTTTTTTTGGAAGCTTTCATCTTCCAGAATTAAAACATGATGGGAGAAACTAACTATTGGTCTGAGAAAATCTAAGCCTCATAGCCCTCTGAATTTTAGAGCAGCCATCAGAAGGTCAGAAAGGTATATGCAGCTGGGTCTCCAGGAAAGGTTTCAATTATGGTTGCCATTAACATTTTGACCTTCGGCTTTGATGTGGCCACTGTACCCTTATTTGGCTACAAATGTTAATGAAGATACAGAAGCTCGCAGGTATGAAAGATGGAAAAATTACAGAGGCTTCTACTACAAGTTTGGAACTTCAATGTAGGGCCATGCTACTCGTGTCGATTTCAGAGAAACAACCAGAAAGCTTAATGCTGGAGCACCATCATTAGGATAAGTAGGGGCAAATGATGAGCCCAAAATATGCTCATAATTTGAATATCATGATGTATTTTTAAATACCCTTACTCTTTTGTTAATGGTTGTTTTAACTCTTTGATTATAAAATTTTTATCTAAAATTGAGTAGTATCCTATGGCACCACATTCCTATACTCCTGCAACTTAATATCTCTATGTGTCTATATTCATTTCCCTGTTTGACCTCCCAATTGACTGATATGATGCATGTGGTTTTTGGATAAATGAGATGGATTTAATGTGTGTGATTAATGAATGTGTATCGTGTTATTATATGCATGCTTTCTTTTGCCTCTATTTCCATGTGTTTCACAGGTTGTTGAAAATAGCATGAACGAGTCAATGCACAATAGATCTCAGCCTTGCAGTAAAGTCCATTTCCAGCATGGCATCGAGGAAGTTGTTCCAGTGAAGACTCTCTGTCAAGGTCTTTAGGAGGAAATATAAATGGTCATCAATCTAAGAAGAGTGGAATGCTAGATTCTCTCTAAATCAGTTGAACAGATATGCTTTCATTTATGAGAAGTTTGTTCCTCGGTATTAGGAAGCATTTATGTCCACTTCTTTCTCTGTTAGAGTTAGGTAGTTAGTTGCTTTTCTATAAATAAGTGTTCCTCCTGCGTGAGTGAACAAAGGAGATTAGATTGGATAAGATTAGACTAGACTAGAGACAAGAGAATAGAATAGAGTATGTTCGGATTAGTATTATAATGAGAAACAAAGTTTTGTATTAGTTTTCTTACAAGGAGAGTGACCATGTATATGATTACAAGTTTACGAATAAAAGTTGATGAAGTTTTGAGTTCAATTCTTGCATAAATTGGTTGATGCTTGCTAAGGGGCCCCACTTAGTGAGTATCTGTAGTTAGTTGTTTATTTCCTGTTGTTTATCAGTTAGAATTTCATTCCAAAAAGTTTAAGTGAAAACTCAATCTTATATTGTTCTTGCAGCATAAGGAATCCATCCCTATGTTTGTTCCTGCATCATAAGACCAGTTCATGGTTTGTTTCTTAGTAATAGTTGTCACGATTTCTGCTTTAATTAAGTTATGCTTAAGTTGAGAAGACTTTTCCTTACATTCCTACATCAGAAGTAGAATTCCTTTCAAGCATTTATTTCTAGTAAATTGTGGGTAAAATTGGTTCTTAGTGCACATACAGTGCTGCTCCATTTCAAGTATACATTCCCTAGTTTGACAATGTAAATGAACGACCATAAGAAGATGTTAGTCACCTGCTAGAATGTTCAATTCCAAGGTTAGGATTTACCAT
>CM021108.1:337312554-337547158 GCA_007115665.2 Sequoiadendron giganteum | reverse complement strand
TTGTATAACAAGAGGGATAATATTTGCTTGTTTAACTTTATCTAAAATATTTATGACATTTATTTGATTGACCATGCCCCAAGAATACATTTCAACATGAGGAAGCTCTTTAGTTAAATCCATGTTCATGCAACTATTGAAACCCAAGTACAAGTTGCAAGCCATAAAAATTTATACAATGGTTATGAAATGTCCAACAAGGTGAGTATTGTGTGTAACTAAATTTATCTTTAGTCTAAAATTTATAACTTCCTCAACTTAAAAAAAACAATGAATAATTTAATAACAATGACAACTTTATGTACAAATAGAGTTGATGTATAATCTAACGAAAATCTTGGTGTGAATGGGATATATTATCTAATTGGTTTCCCAATTAGACGCTATTCAAAATACTTTACTTAGAGAATTCTTAGGTAATTTCACTTTGTCTTAAGTCATAAGAATAAGACACATTTCATAATCAAGTACATTGTATTATGTCTCGATTTGGTAGATTTAACCAAGGGGTTCTCTTTGTAATCTCGTAATAATGTATTCATATTGTATATTTACATATTTTTATAGAAAAGAATTACTCTCATTTTGGGTCCGTCATGTGCTTTCATTGAAGCTCCTAGATCTTGGGTGGCTATCTTCGTAACTAGACATTGCATGGTATAGAGCATTTTGTGCCAAATCCTACATGGTATCAAAGCTTGTGGAATTTTTTATTGCTAGTTTTTTTAGGGATCTATGTTGCAAATCTTGTATCTTTTTAAAATTTGAGTATGCTCTTTTATTGCATCAAATAATGACCTAGAGATTCAAAAAGCTTGATAGAAATATCAAATTTGAGGGGGTTCTTCTTTGGAATTATTTATTTTAGGTGGATTTTAGAGCATAAAATAGTAAATATGAGCTCATAATTTATTTAAGATAATCAAGAAAGTCCATTTTATTATTTATATTTTTCTAAATTGGTCATTGCGGGCTAACTCTACAAGACTTTGAAATTAGGAGGTGCATACTAGATATGATGGGTATTTTACTCTTTGGAGCATCTGAGATCAAATATGACCCTACCATCACATCCAAAAGTCCCAATAACTTAAAGATCAACCATTAATTCTTCAATTTTTGAAAAAAACTCCCAAGGTCATCAAAAAAATTCTTAACCCTCATTGTAAATCATACAACCTTCAATATAATTGTATGGTCATAAACTCTAACCACGCAAGAAAGTATTAGTAGATTCTTCAATAGAGTCTTTTTCTTATAGGATAAAAGAGTAGGCCAATAGTTAATTTTATTACCTTTTGGTTTGTAATATTTTTTCATATATTGTTTCTAGATTACACATCATACCTGCCTACATAGAGTACCTTGTACTCATATGGTACATGCTAGCATAGAGGTGAAACATGGTTCCTAGAACAATAATGATAATCCACAAAATTATGAAATATTCTACGTAATATTCCCCTTAATTTCAATAATAAATAAACAATGTGAAACCAATTCTTTCATTAAAATGGTGCTTTGTCAAATTAAATTGACAATTTTTATTCTAGAAAGCATTTTCAAGAAATTATTTGACAATTTCAAAATCTTCAAGAATATTATATCAAGACCATATATATTTTGTTGATGTCATTTTAATATCAAGTGTCTTCCCTAATTAGTCCCCCTTCACCATTTACATTTTATCTTTGGTACTTTATCTTTGTAGGCTTTATTATCTATCATGTTGACTTCTTTTTGTGAGATTTTTTTTATTTGGGTCAAAATATTTAGAGCTTCATAATGGAGAAAATGGTTTTTTATTTTGGTGTGTGAATTTTCTAGAAATTTTAAATTCTCATGGGTTTTGTTGAAAAGTTCTTCTTTTGGGAATATCTAGAGATCCTTTTGAGCCAATACAATAACATTTTTTGGTATTTTTTTTTTAGTTCTTAATACTTTATATTTATTTTGTAGTGGTTTAATAAAATTGATCTCGTTTTGTCATAAAATTATAATTTTTGTTTTTGTTTGGAAATTTAAAACCACAACCACTCTAAGTATAAAGTACCAAGATTCTATATTACTAGAGATCTCATGATTGTGGGAATTTAGGGGTAATTTTTGATGCAGGAGCATCCTTGGTTCTTGGAAATCTTGCATCGACCAAAAATATTTTCATTCAGTTTTGTTCTTGTTCAGTTCCTTTTCAGTTCAAGTTGGCAGATTTGATATTTCTTCATGTTTGTTTACTAGACCCTACGAATCTATGTTTTCATCAAGGACATGTTCATGTTCCTTATTCCAAGATTTCAACTCAACTAGATCTTTTTCTAGAAAGTTATCACTTTCGAAGTAAGTGATAGTTTTTGGAACTGACCCCAAAATAATTTCAAACCTAACAGCTAGTTTGATCGCTCGTGGATCTTTCCCATAGCTTGCAGATCCTTGTGAGGTGTTTCAAATTATTTTGTGGAGTTTCCCCAACCTTAATTTTAGGTCCACACTTCATCATATGCACCTCACCGAGGAGAAATTTAGATTTGAGGCTTACCTGTTCATGCACACATTACATTTCCTTCATCAAAGATTATAATGATCTTTGGCCAATGCAGATGTTTCTAGATCTCATATGTGATATAAAGATTTTAATAGATCATTAGGATAGCAATCAATCAAGATCAAGTAGATTAAGAAGAATATAGAGTTTGATCTGTAAGATTTTCACTTGCATTAAGGAGCATGTATGTTATATTAGGCCTGCGAGCCAAATCTATAAGCCCAAATGTTGTTGGCTATATGTAATCGAAACTTCTAATAATACGTATGTTTGAATTTTCATTTGCCTCCATATTCTCTATTGATTTTTTTTGTGACTCTTGTTGCATAGTCCAGACTATTCTCTTTGAGGCCCCTCCTACCGTGACTACACCAATTTTTTTATTTAATAAGATTTAGTCTCTTGATTAGTCTATTGTGGGACTAATTTTTAAGGAGAATGTCATTTTTATTCATGATTATTTTCAAATCATCCTTCTATCATCAACTTGGAGGAGAGAACTAATATTCTTGGCTAGTTCTAAAACATTTTAGATAGCTTAATCTATTGTCCTATCTCTATGGTCTTATCCCTAAACCAAGAACTTTGTATTGAAATTTTATATGGTGAGAAGATATTGATTATTTTCATGGCTTTATTAGTTGTAATTTTGATTGCTACATAATCACTATCACAATTGACATTGGGTATCCTTCTAATATTTGGATCAAAATTAGGAATACGTATGGAGATCTAGCTCATCCTCCATTCCCAAAAGATCCTACCTTAGAATAACTTACATTCCTCTAGATGATTATGAGAATACACCATATGATCATAAAAAAATTATGGTGCTTGATTTTTTAGAAAATTTAAAAATATTATGGTGATGTAGTGGCTTCTCTTGCTACTACTCCTCTAGAGACTTCAATTCATTATTTCACTTCTATGATTCTAATATGTATTTAGAGAGTTCATCTTACTTATCTATGAGTAATCACAATGAGGTTAAGGATTATGATGTAGGAACATCCAATGGTGTAAGTGCAATCTTGCATCACCCAAAAAATATAGTTTATTCATTTTTAAGGTTTCTTTAGATTTTTTAGATCCCATGATTACACTTAAGGGGTGTAAGATAGTCAAAAGTCTAAAATGTCCAAAAATAGTCACTTGATATTTTTAGAAAGTCATCCTATATGGGCATGTATGGACTTGAAAATTTACTCCAAGGAGCATAATTGAAAAATGAATTGCATGGTGAAAGAATCATCTGCATATCTTGTATTGTTTGGGAGATATTAAAGTTTTCATCCTAGGAAATTTCTTCAATAAAGTTTCAAACTCAAATTTGAATCCCTTAGAATCCTCATAAAAGATCAAGAAGTGGATGAAATGATATGTAGATCATTATGGAATTTTAGATCTCTTCATAAGCTTTCCAGTGATATATTATAATAGTAAAATGGATGCCCAAGTCAAAATTATGGCTCTGGGAAGTTGTGATACCAAAATGTGAATTTCAAATTGAATATATTTTGGATGAGAAAATGAACAATTAGACCTTTCACCAGAAAAATAAAAGGCGAGTTACACCTTCCAAAAAATTCTAAGACGATTATTGGTGCCAAATAAAGGGGTGAACGAATGTTACAAAAGATGGCTCCATTAGTGTAGTTTGTGGCTCCAAATTGTATATTTTTCTTAGAGAGTTGATTTTCTCTATAGTGAGTCAAGCTCATGTGGATGTAGCATTGTAATTTATGAATGTGTAGTTTTTTTCTAGAAGAAATTGAAAGTGGGTTGTTTTTCTTCCTACATTTTTTGTGTTAACATTTGTTTGTGATATGTGTGGGTGTTGGGTGGAGTGACCCCTTATTAGATTTTCTATCATTCTAACATTTGGAGATACATTTTATTTTCACACTAAAGCATATTGTGTAGACACATCATCCAAGGATGATAAAGGTAGTCAATGACATGCATTGAGATATTATCTTCATTTTTTTTTACTTTTTATGAGACTAATATTTTTATTAAGGAGAAAGAAGGTTTTGAAGGGCTCCAAAAACCTTATTACATTAAAAAATAAGACAAAAAACACTCAACTAGAGCATAGAAAAACATTCAAAAAGTGAACCCTTAGGAAATATAAGAAAACACCAAAAACTAATAGACACAATGCAAAACACTTAGAGGTGATTCATGATATTAGCAACTTCTAGCTCATGCACATAAAATTCCTATTGGATCTTTGTGAACTTGATGAGATAATTTATTTAGTTTCAAATGAATTCTTCTTTCTCACCCTTTTCCTCGTGCTAGGTATAGCTACAATGTCCACATCTTGCTTGATCTACCCCTCTTGGAGCTCTTTCAACTTCTCAACTAAAATCTTGATTCATGTAGCACTATTCCTTATGGTATATTCAATCTCCTAAATATTTTTTTTTCAAATTTCCATTTATAAATTTTAATTATTTCTCTAGGGAGGTAAGTCTTTCATTTGTTTCCTTCTCTTTATTCATATCTAGCACCATCATCTTTAGGTTGACCAAATCCTACTCAAAGTGCTTCATTTTAAGGAAGGAATCTCATCCCTAAAGTATGGTCTCATCCTATTATTGGGTAACACTACGTTGGCCACCATTTTTCTATATGTTGTCCAATTTGATGTTTAGAAAATTAATCTCAATCAAAACCATTTGTTCATTAAATGGTTTGAGGACACAACATCCCTCACCATTCCTAACAATGACACTAGCTTCTCTTGACTACAAGACATGAAGACTAACTCCATAAAATCCTCCTCCACATTTGATGTAGGGTCGGATATGGTGGGGAAAGAGATCCTGGCCTTAGGTTCCACAACTTTAACCTTTCTATCCATCCTCAAACTTAGGGTGATGAGGCCCTCTTAAATTTATGTACCTAGATCTTAGCCATTAGTACTCCCGACCTCTTTTCCACAACGTCATCCCTAATATCACCCTCATTCGACCTAGAGACACATCCTTTTCATTTTGATTTTGTTGCAAGTATGAGCAGTTGGTGTTGTCATTGATGTCTATTAAGATTTTTGCAATAATTTGAGTAGTTGATGCTTTGATTAGTTGCATTATGTTGTCATTATTAAAGCTACTAGTGTCAACCTCTAGTTTTTCTCTGATAAGCTTCTATCTATGGTTGTGGAAGTGCTAAATATGATGAGGATGTGTCCCTTGTGCTTGGTTTGTGTTCTAGTTTTGCTCCACATTTATTCTAGGTTAAAAATATGCCCACATGATTCAGATATGTTGGCGAGAAGTGTTCCTAGGTGTTATATTCAAGAGTTGGTGTGATGTATCATTGTACAAAAGAAGTTGTGTTCAACAGTGTGTGATTGTGCATTTCAGAGGTATCTAGGAGAAATGTTTCTACTCTACATTTCTCCATAGTTATGTTTCAAGTCTTGCAATTCTGAAGGTGTGTTGATGATGTTGGCAGTTTACCTTAGCCAAGAGGTTTTGATTTTTGGTGCTTAGGAAGATGGTTTTCCAAGTAGCAGTGTATGACAGAGTTATCTGGATGTATTAGGTGTGTACATTTTTCAGGTGGAAGTTGTTGTAGAGTTTGTTGGATTTTAGGATATTTGGGGAAAATTGTAGATCATTTTTTAGTGTGGTGTGTGGTTCACAAGTTTTCCTTGGGTTTGAGGAAGCATGTACTTCAAATTTTAATGGTGTTTTCACAAGTAACAAATGACCTAGTGTTTACACTACATGCGATGGATAAATATTGTGTGTGGTAGTGTTTGGTTGAGTGGAGTTGTTGATTTAGGTCCCAATTTAGGTTTGATGTTTTCCACATTCACTTCTATCCACCACAATTTTTTTTTGGCACCAACCTAATTTGAATTTACACGTTTGATGTGCATAGCTGACCTTGGAGAGGCTTTCAAGGTTGAAGACAGTATAAGTATGAGTTTTTTTTTTGAGAGATGTTAAGATAGATGTGTGAGATGTGAATGATGTGAAGTGTAGAGTGTTAGAGTGCAAAATTGAGTAGTGCAATGTGAGATTTCATGTGTTAGTTTAGTGGATGCAATGAGTAGAAGGTGGTTACAATTCTTCAATCAGACTATGAGGGTGTTGATGTCATTGTGGTGGATTCTCTATTGTATTGAGATACTTATCTCTATGTAAAATTACTTCTCTATATTCTTTCCTATTTTGGCAGTGATCCTTTCTTCTTTGAGTAGTGAGCCCTCCGATGATGAGCCCTATTACATTCAGTGTTGATATTACTTATATTGTGAGCTAATCCTCACCATGGTTTTTCCCTTCTTGGGTTTTCCATGTAAATCTATTGTTCTCTTGTGCATAGTGTTAAGTTATTTTCAATTTTATTTTATTTTCTTTTCATGCTAATTCATCCTAACAAATTTAAGGGTTCAATGAATGAATGTGGATTTGAATGTTACTAGGGGTTTTGAAGTTTTAAGGTATAATTGATTTCCCACCCTCAGTTGTCTCGTGCTTTCAATAATTGGTATTAGAGAAAGGTTCCTTGGAAGAAAGCTTAACCACTTAAGCTAGATCTAGGATGGCACACAAGAAGTAGATCCCTATGATTGATGGAATATACTATGCATTTTGGAAGGCAAGGATGGAAGGCTTTTTGGAATATCTGGGATATGATATCTTGAAATTAGTTAAGGATGGATACACTATGCCTAAAAATGGTCTGAGCACTAAAACTAAACTCAAATCCTATGAAACCAATAGTAAAGCAAGGTATGCTCTCTTAATTAGTCTTACAAATTCTGAATTGGTGAAAGTTATGAATTTGAAAATTGGTAAAATAATTTGGGATAAGTTGGAAAGTATTGATGGAGATGAAATGGTCAAACAAGCTAAGATGCAAAATTTAAAGACCACATTTGAGAATTTGCGGATGTTTGAAGATGAAAACACTACAAGCTACATGTAGAGGGTAGATGAAGTGGTTAGCTCCATCAAAGGTCTTGGAGGTAGAGTCAAGGAATCAAAAGTGGTAAATAAAATTCTTAGAAGCCAACCTAAAGCTCACAGCCACAAAGTTTATACAAATCTAGATGAGTATTCTACATATCAATTGTATGGTTCTTTAATTGCATTTGAAATGATAGAATTTTTACAAATAATGGTGCAAAGTTGAGACTACTTTTAAGGTTGCAAAAGCAAAGAAGATTGAAGAACTGGATCAATAAGAAGTTTATGATGTAGAGGCTAACTTTGTGATAAGAATGAGAAGAGGTATTGGTAAGTACAAAGGTAAGTTACCTTTAAAATGTTCTAGTTGTGGAAAGATAGGACACTATGCTTCAAGATGTCCAAATAGAGTTGTGAATGACAAAAACAAGGAGAACAAAGGTAAGATGATTAAGAAAAGCTATTATGTTAGAGAGGATGCAAGTATTTCTAATGATGAATCTAATTATGAAGATGATGATGATGAATGCTTGTTCATGACTTTAAAGGATGAATTTGGTTTTGCTAACTCTAAAAGATGTGTGAAGGAATGTCCTCTAGAGAGAAAGGATAAGATTGAAGGTACTTTGGTATCTTCTTTTCATGCTAGATAGGATAAGAACTATTGGATCATTGACAATACTTTCTCTAATCATATAATCAAAGACAAGAGTAAGTTTGTTAAGCCTAAAAAGTAAGATGGAGGATTTGTTATATTTGGAGATGATTCAGGTGCTAATATATGTGGAATATGTTCAATCAGTATTGATGGCAAGCATAATTCTAATTTTTTTTACTATGCTAAAGGTTTAAGGCATAACCTCTTGAGTGTTGGAAAAATGTGTAGCAAAGGATACAATCTTATGTTTCATGATAATGGATGTGAAATTAGAAAAGGGTCTAGAACTATGATTTCTACCAGAAGAAGGAAAAATATAAATGTTTATCGGCTTAAGGGTGTTTATGGTCATTGTTTTATGACTCAAATCAATGAAAGTTAGCTATGGCACAAGAGGATGTGTCACATTAATTTAGATAATTTGGTAAGAATTAGTTCAATTCAAGTAGTGAGAGATATGCCAAAGATTATAAATCCTATTAATGTTGTCTATAATGATTGTTAGATTGGGAAGAAAATAAAAGAACAATCTTCTATCAGATTACTAGAATTGGCGCATATAGATCTTTTTGTTCCTACAATAACTAGAAATTATTAAGGTGACAAGAATTTCATGATTTTTATTATTGATTATTCAAGAATGGAATGGGTTACTTTTCTTAAAGAAAAATTTGAAGCGCTAGATAGATTCAAAGAATTTAAAGTTATGGTTGAGAATGAGATGGATATGAAGATCAAGTGTTTGAGGTCTGATAGAGGTGGAGAGTTCACCTCCAATAAATTCAACATGTTTTGTGAGAATCATGGCATAAAGAAGAACTTTTTTGCCTTAGGAATCCTCAAAAAAATGGAGTGGTTGAAAGAAAAACAAGGCTGTTCAAGAAGCTAACCTACTGGAAGTTTACTAGAGAGAAGCTATTCATACTATTGTTTATATACTTAATAGATTTCAACCAAAAGAAAATAGCACTAACTCCCTACAAGTTGTGGAATGGAAGGATACCTATTGTTAAATACTTTAGAGTGTTTGGAAGCAAGTGTAATATCAGAAGAGATGTAGAAAATTTGGGAAAATTTTATGCAAGTTCTGATGAAGGAATCTTCCTTGGATATTGTACTAAAAGAAAAGCCTATAGATGCTACAACAAGAGACTTAGAAATATTGTTGAGAGTGCAAGTGTTAAGGTTGATGAAATTTTTTAGAACTTAGTGGTGATATATGGGTATGAATTACATGAACCTGATTGCAGAGAAAAAGAAAAGGCTAAGGAAAAGTAAGTACAGTTTGAAGAAGAGGAAGAAGCTCCAAAAAATACCCCAAGAACCCCTAAGCATGTGTAGATAAATCATTTCAAAGAACAAATCATTGGAGACAAAAGAAAAAGGTGTACTAAAAAGATGGAAAGTATCTAAAGAAGAGGTAAATTTGTGTTTACTTTCTCAAGTTGAACCTAAAACAATGATTGAGGCATGCAAATATGAACATTGGATAAAAGATGTGGAAGAAGAACTACTGCAAATTGAGAAAAAATAGACTTGGGAACTTGTCCCAAGACCTACAAACAAAAAAAAATTGGATCTAAGTGGGTGCTCAGAAACAAACTAAATGAGAATGGATAAGTGGTAAGAAACAACGCAAGGCTTGTGTGTAAGGGTTATTCACAAGTTGAAGGAATATATTTTGAGGAGACATTTGCTTCGATGGCAAGAATGAAAGCTATCAGAATGTTTTTGGTTTTTGTAGCACACAAGGATTTCAAATTTTATCAGATGGATGTGAAGTTTGATTTCTTGAATGGAGAATTGGAAGAAGTCTACATGGAACAACCAGAAGGATTTTAGTTATCAAGTAAACTAGATATGGTCTGCAGATTGAAGAATCCATTATATGGATTGAAGCAAGATCCTAGAGCTTTGTATGTAAGGTTGGATATGTTAGGAAATATTGCATTTAACCCATGATCTTAATCCATTTCCTATATAACCCATGAGAGATAAACATGCATACAATTTTCCAAAATGCATAGATCAAATAGACAAGCCACAAGATAACACAAGATATACCCTCGGAAAACCATGAAGAGGGAAAAACCAAACCTCCAAAAGCATCCATACTCCATCATATTATTCAGCAACAAAGCAATACAAGAGCTACAATGAATACCTTTGAAGCATCAAGCCGTCCAATGCATTCCCATGTGCCCAAGCATGAATCTACACATCCTATGCCATGCTTCACAAATGCACTCCTCAAGAAGACTCAATAATGACAGCCAAACCACTTAGCCAACCTAAACCACTACACATGTGTTTTCTTTTATAGACACAAGCTCACATAAAATAAAACTAGTGTTAAGGTAAAACCATGTACCGAAAAACTATGTGAATACAAAAACACTAACCCCTTATTTAATATTGGGTACTAAGACATCACATTATTTATTATTTCTCCAATATTAAATTATTATCACATGTCTCCCACACATTAAATAATAATGCAATGTTATAATACAACATCAAGTGGACCCCAAATAATTACCTAGTGTGATTATCCACACCACCAAGGCGCATCACAACTAAATAATTATTTAATTACAACATTATAATAATCAATTTATGCAATGGTGTACAACACCATATCTCAACATTCTCCCACTTGTATACATTGTATAAGGGATCAACACATGAAATACATCATCATAGCCATACATGAAACCACATGAATTTGTAACATGCTCTCGTGCTCCATCAAGATACCTGCAATAAGAACAAAGTGACCACCATCTCAAGAAAGAACTCCTCTTATCATCCAAAATGCCACCTATGGAAGAAAAGGAACATGCCAAGGTGAGAGTGCACCAATCCACAAGAACACACATCAAATCCAAGTGATAACAAAGGCTCTAACCAAGCTGTTGTTAACTGAGAAACCCACATGATTGGAAATAGAATCTACAACACATGCTAATACAACTAACCATCCATACCTCGAAGGTATCAATAATTAGTAAACTCATGCCAAGAACATATACAACCTGTAAATCGTAACCAAAAGTTCCCTGTATCAAACCTGTCAATGAAGTACATAAATATCTAGAAACTCACACTACATAGGTAATGTCAAAGCATATCAAGTCTACCAATCAACACTATATCAAGTGTTATAAGTAAATCAAAGCATGAAGTACCAAGAACAATAAAAATGATCCACACATGCAACCCAAAGAGATGCATAATATCTCAAACATGTTGTCACCATCCTCCCCAAAACATGAACATCCAGGAAGAAACCATGAAGAGAGAAACCTGTAAATCATAATGTCCTCCTACCAACACCTAAAAAGTGTAATATTGTGTCAAGCTCCTAAACAACCCCAAATGAAAATCCACAACAACATTCATAAACACCCAATCTCATAGATCAGGTACAACATATGGATCAATGTAACAATGCCAACATGGATGTAATCCACTCTAATCACGAAGATAAAACTCAAAGTAACCATCCCCAATACTAGGAATCAACCCATAAATGATATCCTAATAATCCTCATCAAAGAATGATATCATAAACTCAAATGCACAAGGAGATAACCATGCCATAACATCCCTCAAAATGAATCCTCCAGAACTAACTATCCATAGCTCAAGATCCATATCTATGAAAGATAAAGCATATAAACTCATGCTAACCATCTTAAAATGAGTATCCATAATAAATAACCATGAATCAAATTAATCCCATGAGAGATAAAAACATGAAACATAACACATTTGAAAGATATAATGGGAAAATACCTCTCAAATAATAAACTGCCAAGTAGACCAAGAGTGGGGAATGAGAATGCTCCTCTAGGATAACAAAGTCATCATGACTCACTCCAAGAACAATCTCCTCTAACGGTCCATCATGAACTCACGTCCATATCTAGGTGAAGGATCCTCGGTCTTCCTACTAAAACCTCCAAAGAGTAACCATCTCAAGAAAATGTCTCTAATCACAAGAGAGCTGCAACCATCACCTACATCTCTAAGTATCCACAAGTACATGTAAACAATCAATCCATGCCAAAATCCAAATTCAACATAGCACCATCATGAAGTAATCAAGAAAATGACCAATGTACTCAATACAAAGAGAATCACACATGATCAATGTCAAAGCTCCAACCATAGAATCGAGAACCTATCATGACAACATGATCCGACATTCTCCTTCTAGGAGATCACATGCACCATAACACACATATATGCATCTTGGTCTCAAGAGAATAATTATCATGCCAAACTCTAAATGTGTATCAAGAGTAAATCATGACAAAATATCAAACACTCTAAACCAAGAACACATATCTCCAATCACATTAATATGATCATACCAATGATGCATCCACATCACTTCCAACAACTCCCACTGAACCATGGTACGAGCTACACATGGCATCATGAATACCATCCTCTCCATGAGATCATATAGATCTACACACACTCAATTGCAATATCAGTAACATACAAGTGAAACCAAGATCTACAAGCCAAGAAGATACATACAACCACCAAAAAAACATCACAAACCAATCCAATCACTGCCAAGTCATCACTATCAAAATCTCCCATTGAAAGTGTATAACCAATGAATGTAACAAGTTATCATGATATCTATTGAGCCCAAAATATTCTCATAATTTGAATATCATGATGTAATTTTAAATACCCTTACTCTTTTGTTAATGGTTGTTTTAAACTCTTTGATTATAAACTTTTTATCTAAAAATGGGTAGTATCTTGTGGCAACACATTCGTATATTCCTACAGCTTAATATCTCCGTATGTCTATATTCATTGCCCTGTTTGACCTCCCAATTGACTAATATGATGCATGTGGTTTTTGGATAAATGAGATGGATTTAATGTGTGTGATTAATGAATGAGTATCGTGTTATTATATGCATGCTTTCTTTTGCCTCTGTCGCCATGTGTTTCACAAGTTGTTGAAGATAGCATGATCGAGTCAATGCATAGCAGATCTTAGCCCTGCAGTAAAGTCCATTTCCAGCATGACATCGAGGAAGTTGTTCTAGTGAAGACTCTCTGTCTCGGTCGTTGGGAGGAAATCTAAATGGTCATCAATCTAGGAAGAGTGGAATGCTAGATTCTCTTTGAATCAGTTGAACATATATGCTTTCATTTATGGGAAGTCTATTCCTCGGTATTAGGAAGCATTTATGTCCACATCTTTCTCTGTTAAGTTAGTTGCTTTTCTATAAATAAATCTTCCTCCTGCATGAGTGAATAGATTAGAAGAGATTAGACTAGACTAGAGAGTAGAAACATAACATAGTATGTTCAAGTTAGTATTATAATGATAAACAAAGTTCTATGTTAGTTTTCTTACAAGCAGAAAGACCATGTAGATGATTCAAAGTTTATGAATGAAAGCTGATGAAGTTTTGAGTTCAATTCTTGCATAATTGGTTAATGCTTGCTAAGGGGTCCCACTTAGTAAGTATCTGTATTTATATGTTTATTTCCTATTGTTTATTAGTTAGAATTTCATTCCAAAAAGTTTCGGCGCAAACTCAATCTTATATTATTCCCGCAGCATGAGGAATCCATCCCTGTGTCTGTTCCTGCAACATAAGACAAGTTCATGGTTTGTTTCTCACTAATAGTTGTCACGATTTATGCTTTAGTTAAGTTATGTTTAAGTTGAGAAGACTTTGCCTTACGTTCCTGCATCAGAAGTAGAATTCCTTTCAAACATTTATTTCTAGTAAATTGTGTCTAAAATTGGTTCTTAGTGCACATACAGTGCTGCTCCATTTCAAGTATACGTTCCCTGGTTTGACAAGTAAATGAATGACCATAAGAAGATGTTAGTCACCTACTAGAATGTCCAATTCCCAGGTTAGTATTTTCCATGACTTTTATATCCTTTTGTGGGCGACAACCATTTTTGGCGCCGTTGCCGGGGATGGTGTCAAGCTAAGAACCTGTCATAGTCATTGTTAGTAGTAGTTTAGTGTGATTATTCAAGAATTTTCAAATCCTTCAATTTTCAGTTAAGTCCGTTACATGCATAGAAGAAGAGACGCTCTAGGAAGATTCCTCTTAAACCCTCCATTCACTGATAATGATTTTGAACCAACTTACAATTTATTTGAGGAAGGAGGAAACCAAGATATCAATCCATTTGCTGAAGACCTGCTTGCTAAATTTCCCTTTGACCTAGCTGATGAAGAACCTCAAGAAAATCCATTTTCTTTGATACTTCATCAAGCAAATATGGCACAAAATCCACCTAATCAACCTCTTGCTTTTGAATTCCCTATCATACCCCAGCAAGATAATGATAACCTCAAAAATATTCCTTCTTCATTAGTTCCCAAGTTCTATGGACTAGTTACAGAGGACCCATAAACTTTCTTGTTTGAGTTCGACATCCTTTATCGAAGTTATGATTACACCATAGATGCTCACAAGCTGAAGTTGTTTCCTGCTACTTTGAAGGAGGGAGCTCTTAGATGGTTCATGAGTTTGGGAAGGAATGTTGTCGATAGTTGGGCAGTCATGCAAACAAAATTTCTTGAGAAATATAAGGAATATTGTAAGAGTGGTAGTAAGGGTGATGATATATTCCGAATTCAAAAAAAGGAGGACGAAAGCTTGGAAGACTATATCTCAAGGTGCTTGTTTTCCCTGAAAAAGAATTCAAACCATACTCTTAATGAAGAATCTCAGAAATTACTTTTTCTGAGGGGAATCAATGATTCCTGTATTGATGCCTTGGATTTTATGGGAGGAGGAGATATAGCCCAAGTGCCTTGGAATGATATTAAGTCCATATGTCACAATTACTCTTGAGCAAATGTCAAGAAGGGAAGAGGTCATCAAGCTATAGTGGTAAAGTCTTCTACTAATGGAGTTTCACGGATGGAGATTTCAAATTTGCTATTTGATTTCAAGCAGGATATCATAAAGAACATGGCTACACAGTTGGATACTATGCAAGCTCAGAAGAAACGTGAGGAAGCTGAGGCAATCTTGGTCAAGTTCTATCCACATTTTCGATAGAAGAAGCATGACTGCAGATGTAAGATGGTGGCTAATTTGGAGGCTAAGCAATTACCTACTGACTTGAAGGCAGTAGAAGGTGATGATGACCAAGTATTCTACATTGCACAAAGGCACCCATGGGCTCAAAGATAAGGTATGCCTCAAGACCCTTTGAATTTTGGTAATCCTTACACTAATTATAATAACCAATAGCAACCTGCATATGGCCCATCACCACCTTGGAATACCTCTCAACCCCAATGGCATAACTATCAGAGTCCTCAATGGCAATCTCCTCAAGGAGGTTGGCAGCAGCCACAAGGACAATGGACTCCACCCCAAGGTAACTGGTAGCAGAATCCTCAATGGAGAGGTTCTCAACAATGGTAGAGCCAATCCCCTGGATTTTTGTAGCTTCAGTAGCCACAACCTCTGGCCCTCATGCCACCTCCTACGACACCTGCAACAAAAACTGGCCCTCCAAAACAAACGCCTATGCCTTCTCAACCATTGCCAAATCCTAATAATAAATAGCAGCAACAACATCCTATGTATTTTGTAGAAGCCAATCAATATCTAGCCTATGCCCTGAATATTAATGATATCCATCTCTGGTCTAGAACCACTCTACCTACTCCATAGTTGCCAGTAATTACTGAAATTCCAGACCCTGCCTCTGAACAACTGACTGGTCCTGCAGAACATATACCTATATTAGATACTATCTTTAAGGAGCCTGTCTTGTAGCATCAAGCCAAACCACCTTTTCCTCAGAGATTGCAAGTCAATACACCTAGGTCTATGGAAGAGCCTACCTTTGATATTTTGGATCAGCTAAAAAATGTACACATTCAAATCCCCCTCTTTCAAGCCATTAAAGATGTTCCAATTTATGGGAAAGCCATTAAGGAGGCTTGTTTGAAGAAACTTGGAAGAAAGAAAAAGGATCCCCAAACTATCCATGTTCTTGGACATTTGGCATATATTATGTTAGGGAAAGTAGTCATGCCAAAATATGCTGACCCTGGGAGTCCTATGGTACAAATAAATATCAATGGTTAGATAGTAAAGAATGTTTTGGTTGACCTTGGTGCAGCCATTAATGTAATGACCAAGCATACTATGGAGTATTTGAATATCCTAACCATTAGGTCTACACCTACCATCCTACAACTTGCTAATAGTTCCATAGTAACACCTGATGGCATGGTAGAAGATATAATTGTCAACCTTGAGTCTTGGGAATACCCAACAAATTTCACCATATTGTCCACTAAGGCAACTTTGGGAGGATATCCTATCATCCTAGGTAGACCATGGTTAGCCACAACTGATGCTTTTATAGGATGCCATTCAGGAGACATGACAATTTTTGATGGTTAGTCAACAAAGAAATTGGCTTTATACCCACTTGCCCAGCCTCAGCCAGACTTGTCTCAGCCAATTTGGACAAATTTAGGTGAGGAAATTAAAGAAGTCGGTTCATTGGCTCACTTAATGATGCTATAAACTAATCCATTTTCCCAAATTCAGAGTGAGGATGACCTGCTTTTACAAATTTTATAGTCCAACTCTGATACAAGAAGCCCACGTGTTTTAGATAACTGTCCTCAGTAGTGCTTCCTGCAACAATTAAATCCTGAGAGCTTGCCATTTCAAATTCCTGTAGTTTATCAACATTTGCTTCCACAAGAAATACATACACCACCTTTATTAGTAGACTCCATGAATGATCTTACCAAGAAAATTGAGCTGTCTCCAGGCCACTATCTGAATATTAATAATAAGCTGCCTCAATCTCAACAAACTGCCCTAGTCACAATGCTGCAAGATCAACACAAAGCTTTTGCATGGGACTATGGGGATATGAAGGGAATAGATCCTCAACTCTGTACTCATAGGATCTACATTAAGGAAGACTGTTCACCTGTTAGGCAGCCTAAAAGAAGGATAAACCCAACACTCAAGGAAATAGTTAAAAATGAGCTCCAAAAATTACTTGATGCTAGTTTTATCTACCCCATTTCAGTTAGTCAATGGGTATCTCCATTGGTGATCATTCCTAAAAAAGGTGGAAAATCGAGAGTTTGTGTAGACTACAGAGAGTTGAACACAACAACAAAAAATGATCACTTTCCACTGCCATTTGTTGATCAAGTGCTCGACTCATTATCTGGTAAAATTATTTCTCCTTTTGAGATGGATATAGTGGATATATCAAATTAAAATTGCCCCCGGGGATCAAGACAAAACAACTTTTACCTGTCCGTGGGGAACTTTTGCCTACTCTGTCCTACCTTTTGGCCTGTGTAACACACCTGCAACATTTCAAAGGGTAGTAATTAGTATTTTTGCTGACATTTCTCAAGATTATATGGAGATCTACATGGATGACTTCACCACTTATGAAGTTACTTATGAAGAAGCATTATCAAATTTGGAGAAAGAGTTGTAAAGATGCCAGGAGCACAATTTTTCTTTAAATAGTGAGAAGTGTTTTATGATGATGCAAGAAGGAATTGTTTTAGGCCATCATATCTCTCCAGCAGGAATTCAAGTTGATCCTGCAAAAATAGAAGTCATTCTCACTTTGTAAACACCTATGAAACAAAAGGATGTTAGAAGCTTCTTAGGATATGTTGGATATTATAGAATATTTATTAAAGATTTCAGCAAAATAGCCAGTCCCTTGTATGCCTTACTGACTAAGGATAGTGAATTTAACTGGACTGAGGCTTGTGACAAATCTTTCCTGCAGCTTAAGAACTTACTTACTAAGGCATCTGTTCTTCAAGGACCCAAGTGGAGTCTGCCTTTTCATATACACATAGATGCTTCTGATTATGCCATAGGGGTAGTTTTAGAACAAAAAAAAAATTCCATTGAGCATGCCATATATTTCATTAGCAAAAACCTTCAAGGCCCAGAATTAAACTATACTGTCATAGAGAAAGAATTGCTAGCAGTTGTGTATGCCTTGAACAAGTTTCAACATTATGTCACTGGTTACCAAATATTTTTTCATACAGATCATGTAGCAATAAGGTACCTCATGAATAAGCCTGCAAAATATGGTAGATTAGCAAGGTGGCTCCTATAGTTGCAAGACTTTGATATCACAGTTATTGATAAGCCAGGTAGGGCAAATGTGGTGGCTGATTTCTTGTCAAGACTTCAAACAACTACACCTGCCACCTCTAAGGTAATTGATGATAGCTTTCCTGATGAACATTTGTTTTCTATTGCTGCTCAAACTTCATGGTATGTAGATATTGCAAATTATTTAACATCCAGCAAAATTCTAGCTCACTTCTAACGAAAGGACAGGAATCTGTTGATCGAGAAAAGTTTTAACTTTTCATGGATTGTAGACTATTTATTTTACACAAGAGCTGACCAAGTCATGTGAAGGCATGTTAGAGAAGATGAGACCTATGACATTCTGCATGCTTGTCATGATGAGCCATGTGGTGGGCACTTTGTATCTAAGAGAACATCAATGAAAGTGCTTAACATAGGGTACTATTGGCCCACACTACACAAGGATGCTGTAGCCTACACCAGAAAATGTGACAGATGTCAACGAATGGGGAGACCAACAAGGTCTGATGAAATGCCCCTGTATCCACAAGTGGTAGTTAGTCACTTTGATAAGTGGGGCATGGATTTTGTTGGGCCTATTGATCCTCCATCCAATGGGAAATCTTAAATTTTGGTTTGCACTGATTATGTAACCAAGTGGGTGGAAGTGAAAGCAATGACACATGCCCGTGACAATAAAGTTGCTAAGTTTTTGTATGAGAAAATTTTTACTTGGTTTGGAGTCCCAAGGGAGCTTGTTACTGATCAAGGAGCTCAGTTTACATCAAACCTGATCATTGCATTGATGAATGATTACAAGATTAGGCACAAAAAGTCAAGCCCCTATCACCCTCAAGCCAATGGTTAGGCAGAGGTTACTAATAGAGAATTAGAGGCAATCCTTACAAAAATAGTATAGTTACACAAGAAAAATTGGAGCAATCGTCTTCTAGAAGCAGTCTGGGCCTATAGGACAACATGGAAAATAGCTACAGGGTTTTCCACTTTTGAGTTACTTTATGGCAAAACTACCATGTTGCCAATAGAGTTTGAGCATAAAACCTTAAGGACGTATCTTCAACTTAATATTGATCTTTTAGAAGCCCAAAGGGAATGCCTCCTATAGCTGAATGCATTGGATGAGATAAGGAAAGCTACCCTGCAACATACTGAAGCTATCCAGCAACAAAGGAAGTAATGACATGACCATAATATCATAACTAAGCATTTCTCTGTCGGTGATTGGTCGCTACTCTATGACTCTAGGTACAAAGAAAATCAAGGTAAACTAACAACAAGATGGCTTGGTCCTTATGAAATAGAAAATGTATTTGATAATGGTCCAGTTCAGTTGGCTACAATAGATCCTATCCAATTCAAGCTACTGGTTAATGGACACCGTCTTCGATTGTATCATAAGCCTGCATCCAGAGAACAATTTATGAAGTAGTTTGTTTCTGATGTAGCCACTGATCTTCATGCAACAAAAGGCTTCGGTCTTCCTCCTATAGCATCTCTTTAAAAACTATGTTGAACGTCCATAATAAAGGTTTTCTTTTTACAGAAACCACTTTCTCCATCACCATCCATCACCATCATTCATTCCAACTTTCTTTTCTATGTCACCCATCCATGTCACTCGTCCTGCCGTACCACCTCCATTTATGATTTCTTTTCCAAGTAGTCATTTCAAGCTGTGCTGTGATATCTCCCAACATCCGTGAGAATTTAATACAAGGTATGTGATATTATTTTTGTTTGCCACATCATTCATTTGTTTTATTTATTCATTTATTACAATGTGTCTATCAATCATTATTGCCGTTATTTGCCTATCCTTTCACACATGTGTGGACACATGCCAAATCTTAAGTAGGGGGCGGGATAATCTGTTTTTAAAACTTTTTCTTTTTGCCATTACCACGTCTGTTAAAGATAATTTTTTTGTACTTCCCAAGAATGAATGCATGCTTTTTCCCTGATCAAAATGTTAACTGCTTAATTAAGTAGTTTCTAAAAATCATTGCATGCAATTGTCTTTTATATCATTCTTGGTAAGAAAAGAAAGGTAACAGACCAAAAAGAGAGAAGCAGAGCGAAGAAAAAGTGTTTTTTAAATTCTCAGAAGAGGTTGAGTTTCAGGAATTTTAGTAGAGATAGTTTGTGAATATGGGTGGTCAGCTAGTAAGACATGAGCCAGCAACTCATGAGGCCTTAACGCAAGATCCTCAGGTGGTTCAGGTATTCAGTATTTGCGGATGGCTGAATTATTTCCTGAGGATAGATTCCTTCAATGAGGAAGTTGCAGGTGAATTTTTGACTCTTTCGGAGGGAGAGGCTTTAGTATGGGGTTTAACAGTAGTCGTGACTGAAGAACGGATTGCTGAAGTGACTGGGCTTCCAGTTATAGGAGAGAACTTTCCTTCTGGAAGGGAAGCTGTCTCTTCTAGGGTAGAATTCACATTGCCAATAGATGGACCCTTAGAGGTTTCAAAGCAAGGATGAAAACGGGTGTCACTGCCTTACCCATATTCAAAATATGCCTCCTTCATAATTAGGTATTTGACTTATAAAGGACATTTTTCCTATTTGCATTCTTACCATTTTAAACTGTTGAGTCATATGAGGCACAATTTAGCTGTTAACATCCCAAACTTTTTGTTAAATCTTTTGGAATGTAGTGCCCATAAGACCTAGAAGGGTAAAGACAATTCCATCACCCATCATGCCCTTATTAAATTATTGACTGAGCATTCCCTAAGGGATGTAGCACCCCTTTCTTGGCAAGAATTTGTTTCCCAGAAAGGACTGCAACCACCAGAACCTCCTAGAACACTCCCTGCACAGTCCAAGAAAAAGAAGAAGAGAATAGAATTATGAGTAGGGAAGCAGAGCAAGAATCATCTGCTCCTGCAACACCTAGTCCTGCAGCCTCCACACTTGATCCCTCTACCCAAGTAAGAACTAGGTCTGCTACAAGAAAAGAAAAGGGGAAAACAAAAGTAGGAGAATCATCTAGGGATGAGAAAACCCCAGAAGCAAGCCCTCAAACACAAAAGCAAAAATATTCTACCTCACTTTTCCCTGTAGCTACACCTATTGCTACCACAATTTCATCATCTTCCTCTCTGGCTGAGTCTGAATCCCCTAGGCAAGTTAGAAAGAGGAAAGCTGCAAAAGAACCTCCTGCATCTGCTACATTGCCTAAAAGAGCTTCAACAAGGAAATAGAGTAAAACTACCTCAACCCCCGTCCAACCATAAATTATAGTCATTTCAAAGGAGTCTGAGGAGCTTAGTCATGAGGATTCTTAGAGTGTATCTGAGAATGTTCCACATAGTTCCTCTATTATTCCTGAGGAATTGCACTGAAACAGAGGAAGTTGAAGAATTACAACATGGTTGTAGTGATGAAAGGAGGATGCCAAGTCTTAATGATTTAGTTGATGCAGTTGAGAGAATTTCAGGAGAAGCACAATCTCCTCCAGAGTAGTATGAGGAAGAACAACCTAAACAAACTGAAATATTCAATGAAACACCATTGCCCTCATAACCTTGTTGTGCATTGCTTGCGTATAAAAGAACATTATTGATTGAGTATATAGAATATCTTAAAATTGCCTAGAGGCCTGTTACACTTCAGACTTTAAGTTTCCACCATCTTGCTAAAATTGAAATGCAACAAAGTCTATGGGAAGAGGAGAAGAAGAAATTAAAGAAAGAAATTGAAACCCAAAAACAGGAAATCCAGGAAATAAAGGAGAAAATGAATGAAATGATGAAAGTAGCTGGACAAATCATGGAATGTAGACCACCACCTAGGGTGTATGCAATGTGCCTTAAGGAGCAACTTTTGTGGTTCCAATTAATGAGAATTTCTAAAAATATGGACCCTGACATTCATTTTGCTAAAGAGTTTTATGATGCATATCAGACAACACCCAATTGGTTAAGAAATTCTTTGTGGGAATTTTATTTGCATGGTTTGTTAATACCTTTTGAAATAGAGTGGAATCCGCTTCTTTACATTGGTGACATTAATCTGAGGTCACTTATGTCTTGGGTGGCTAATGAGATTAACTATGGGAAGCAATTAGAGGATTATGAGGAAGCTGAAAGGAAAGAACCTATTCCCCTGTGACCAGAAAGCTCAGATCCTCAAATAGTTCTGAGAACTTGGCTTACTATTGCATATGGATTCTATGATCCTACAACAAGAATAAAAATATTTGATCTCATAAAATAGGTATATGATGAGTTTAAAGGCCAACCATATTTGTTTTGGAAGCTTTCATCTTCCAGAATCAAAACAAGATGGGAGACACTGATATTTGGCTTGAGAAAATCTGAGCTGCATAGCCCTCTAAATTTTAGAGCAACCATCAGAAGGTCAAAAAGGTATATACAGTTGGGTCTCTAGGAAAGGTTTAAATTATGGTTACCATTAACATTTCGACCTCCTGTTTTGATGTGGCCACTGTACCCTATTTGGCTACAAATGTTAATGAAGACACAAAATCTCGTAGGTATGAAAGATGGCAGAATTACAGAGGCTTCTACTACAAGTTTGGAACTTCAATGCAAGGCCATGCTCCTCCTACCAATTTCAAGGAAACAACCAGGAAAATTAATGCTGGAGGACCAACATTAGCATAAGTAGGGGGAAAATGATGAGACCAAAATATGCTCATAATTTGAATATCATGATGTAGTTTTAAATACCCTTACTCATTTGTTAATGGTTGTTTTAAACTCTTTGATTATAAACTTTTTATCTAAAAATGGGTAGTATCCTGTGGCAACACATTCCTATATTCCTACAACTTAATATCTCTGTATGTCTATATTCATTGCCCTGTTTGACCTCCCAATTGACTGATATGATGCATGTGGTGTTTGGATAAATGAGATGGATTTAATGTGTGTGATTAATGAATGAGTATCGTGTTATTATATGCATGCTTTCTTTTGCCTATGTCGCCATGTGTTTCACAGGTTTTTGAAGATAGCATGATCGAGTCAATGCGCAACAGATCTCAGCCCTGCAGTAAAGTCTATTTCCAGCATGGCATTGAGGAAATTGTTCCAATGAAGACTCTCTGTCTGGGTCGTTGGGAGGAAATCTAAATGGTCATCAATCTAGGAAGAGTGGAATGCTATATTCTCTCTAAATCAGTTGAACATATATGCTTTCATTTATGGGAAGTCTGTTCCTCGGTATTAGGAAGCATTTATGTCCACATCTTTCTCTGTTAAGTTAGTTAGTTAGTTACTTTTCTATAAATAAATATTCCTCCTACGCGAGTGAACAAATTAGAAGAGATTAGACTAGACTAGAGAGTAGAAACATAACATAGTATGTTCAAGTTAGTATTATAATGATAAATATAGTTCTATGTTAGTTTTCTTACAAGCAGAAAGACCATGTATATGATTCCAAGTTTATGAATAAAAGTTGATGAAGTTTTGAGTTCAATTCTTGCACAATTGGTTGATGCTTGCTAAGGGGGCCCACTTAGTAAGTATCTGTAGTTAGATGTTTATTTCCTGTTGTTTATCAATTAGAATTTTGTTCCAGAAAGTTTCAGCGCAAACTTAGCCTTATATTGTTCCTACAACATGAGGAATCCATCCCTGTGTCTATTCCTGTAGCATAAGACCAGTTCATGGTTTGTTTCTCAGTAATAGTTGTCACGATTTCTGCTTTAGTTAAGTTATGTTTAAGTTGAGAAGATTTTTCCTTACATTCCTGCATCAAAAGTAGAATTCCTTTCAAGCATTTATTTCTAGTAAATTGTATCTAAAATTGGTTCTTAGTGCACATACAGTGCCGCTCCATTTCAAGTATACATTCCTTGGTTTGACAAGTAAATGAATGACCATAAGAAGATGTTAGTCACCTACTGGAATGTCCAATTCCCAGGTTAGGATTTTCCATGACTTTTATATCCTTTTGTGGGCGACAACCAATATCGTGATCAAATCAGATGCCACAAGTCCCATCACTTGAATAATCAAGTACTCTAACCATCCATCCACTCAATGTCGAAATAACATACCAATGTACAAATGACCACATACAAGGCCAACTAATGAAATTTGTAACAACAATGAATCAAACCTAGTGGATATAGATAGTCCACATCTAAGTCATCCCACTACAAATGAATGAGTGGCCAACCCACACACCTACATAACTCGTAGATCCAATCAATGAAACATGCAAATTCATCATCACATTAGTAACTACAAATTGAGATATCAAAGAAGATAATCTTGTAGACATCAAGGGTCAAACATCAAATCAACCATAGATCTGATTTTCCAAACATGTTCACAAATGAGTAATCATAGTCAAGGAACCAAATAAGCATCAAGAAGATAAGACCAATCTCCTAATCACCAAACCTTATCACCACCAAAAAACCACATACATGATCATGTCATTCCAATGCATCAAATATACTTGGATATCCATGACACCATAACCAAATCCATCGATGTAATTGCACTCAACTATCACCCATACAAGACTCCAAGTCTCAAACCATGTCCAACCATTTCATCAAAACTGAAGACAACCTATGTACCTATCACCATCAAAGTCCCAACTCTAAAAAACACCTTTAAACCTATACTAGGAATCACCAATTTGATAATGAGTTGTAGCATCATAAATAACATATAAAAACATGTACTCCCTCAAAGTTTTGCCTCTTGACTCATCTAAATGCCAACACAATCACATCCCAAATATCAGGCTCCTACAAGTGATCAAACAAGTACCGATATCAACCTGCTCCTCAAACTGATAAAAAATCTAAACCACTATGTAGCATACTACAAATTCTCTCCAACATCTCTTCGAAATTGAATATCTGATTCAATATGCAAAAGTTATGACCAAAACCGTGCAAATGAGAACAGTTGACTTCTAGGCTCCAAAAACATGTCAAAAGGGAAAAATCAAGGAACCAAACTTGCACCACTATGTAGTGCTCAGAACCAGCTTCCAATGACTACAAGAAGTTGAAAATCCAACATTGTGGGTGAAAGTTACGCCTCCTAGAATAAAACTGCTCCAATTTAGCTATAGGACAAATTTGGTGGACACCACTCCAAAAATCAATTGATTTGTTTTTAAATTTGATAAAGTGGTGGATTTTTTAATTATTGATATTTCTTAATTAAATCATTAAAGAGGGATAGGCAGGTTACATAGTTTGATTTAAAAGTTTTAAAAAAATATAAGTTTCTCCTTAGTTTACACGGTGAAAGCTAATTGCTAGAAAAAATTCACCTATGTATATAATATAGCATATGTGCCCATACCATATGGAGAAAAGAGCCGCGACAGAAGAGGTGGGACCCATGGCGAAAAAGGTTGTCGGACGGAAGGAAAGACATGACGGCCAGACATCTCATCCCCCATGCTGTTTGTTGTCTCGTCGAAAGGAAATCGTGTCAGCACTGATGGTTTTTCAAAATAATCATTTAGTGTGAATGGACAAAAAGCCAAAAACATGGCCATTCGAAACCATTATTAGCAAATAATAAAAAGGGCTGACGAGGTCCCATTTTTGCCATTTTTGGACGGTGACATTTTGGTGGATAGTGAGGGTAAGAGTAGCAGCCATGCAGAGCTCCTTTAGGTATGTATATCCGCTTTGTGTATGTGCCATCTTGCCATTATGCCATGAACAACGAAGAAATGAACAAGCATTCATTGCGGATTTTAGGGTTTGTTATTTTTAGTTGAGGGTTTTAGATTTTCGTCTCCTCCCATATCTGGTTTTAAAATTTTGGGGTTGCCGAAGAAACTATTTAGTTGAAAGGGTTTTTTTGTGTCAAGGGTTTTGAAATTTTTGTTCATTTCCTCCTCGTATGTTGATTTTCAAATTTTTCCCTTTTCGAATGAAATAAGCGACAACCCATTGTACAAATATGAGTGAAATTACTGAATAATGTTTTTAGAAAGCAGAATCTATGAGTTCTTGAATGAAATGCTATATTCATAATTTTTTTCTCCACTACTATTTTTGTTAGATTTTGCAATGAAATGCTATATTTCAAAAATCGTGTAAAACCGAGAATGTCACCATTGTTCGCATTGTTTTTCAGAATGGATAGAAAAGGGCATAACGTGGAATTCAAAATCATAATTGGGAAATAGCAAAAAGTCCACATTCAATCCCATTTTTTCCGCCAATTTATACACTATTATTTTGGAAAACACACTTTCTCCTAAAACTCAGACTATTGTAAAACCCACTGTTTCACTATGACGTCTCCTCATGTTATGTATGTATCCATGTATGTTCATGTGTATGTTTTTCATGTGTTTTTCTATGTACATAGGTGAATTTTTTCTAGCAATTAGCCAACTCCCATTTGGCGAAAGCTAATTGGGAAATAGAAAAAAGCCCACATCCAATCCCATTTTTGCTGCCATTTTGTATAATGTTATTTTGGAAAACACATTGTCTCCTAAAACTCGGACTATTGTAAAACCCACTGTTTCACTACGAAGTCTCCTCATGTTATGTATGTATCCATGTATATTCTTATGTATTTTTTTCATGTGTTTTTCGATGTACATAGGTGAATTTTGTCTAGGAGTTAGTTGAGATGCAGGTCTGATAATGTTTTTTTTGTCAAGGGTTTTGAAATTTTGGTTTTGTTTCCTCCCCGTATGCTGGTTTTCGAATTTTTCCATTTCCAAATGAAATAAGCAACAACCCATTATACAAATATGAGAAAAATTACTAAACAATGTTTGTAGAAAGTAGAATCTATGGGTTCTGCAATGAAATGCTATATTCACAATTTATTTCTCCACTACTATTTTTTTTAGGTTTTGTAGTGAAATGCTATATTTTGAAAATCATGTAAAACCCGAAATGTCGTCATTGTTCGCATTGCTTTTTGGAATGGATAGAAAAGGAATAACGTGGAATTTGAAATCATAATTGGGAAATGGCAAAAAGCCCACATCCAATCCCATTTTTGCCACCATTTTATACACTGTTGTTTTGGAAAACACATTGTCTCCTAAAACTCAGACTATTGTAAAACCCACTGTTTCACTATGACGTCTCCTCATGTTATGTATGTATCCATGTATGTTCTTATGTATGTTTTTCATGTGTTTTTCAATGTGCATAGGTGAATTTTGTCTACAAGTTAGTTGAAATGTAGGTCTAATAATGTTTTTTTCTGTCAAGGGTTTTTAAATTTATATTTTGTTTCCTCCCCGTATGCTAGTTTTCAAATTTTTCCATTTCCGAATGAAATAATCGACAACCCATTGTAGAAATATGAGTGAAATTACTGAATAATGTATGTAGAAAGCAAAATCTGTGGGTTCTGCAATGAAATGCTATATTTCAAAAATCATGTAAAACTTAGAATGTCGGCATTGTTCGCATTGTTTTTCAGAATGGATAGAAAAGGGCATAACATGGCATTCAAAATCATAATTGGGAAATGGAAAAAAGCCCACATCCAATCCCATTTTTTCTAGCATTTTATACACTATTTTTTTGGAAAACACACTGTCTCCTAAAACTCAACTTATTGTAAAACCCACTATTTCACTATGACATCTCGTCATGTTATGTATGTATCCATGTATGTTCTTATGTATGTTTTTCATGTGTTTTTCAATGTGCATAGGTGAATTTTGTCTAGGAGTTAGTTGAAATGCAAGTCTGATAATGTTTTTTCTGTCAAGGGTTTTTAAATTTTTGTTTCGTTTCCTCCCCCTATGTTGGTTTTTGAATTTTTCCATTTCCAAATGAAATAAGTGACAACCCATTGTAGAAATATGAGTGAAATTACTAAATAATGTTTGTAGAAAGTAGAATCTATGGGTTCTGCAATGAAATGCTATATTTCAAAAAATCATGTAAAACACAAAATGTCGCCATTGTTCACATTATTTTTCGGAATGGATAGAAAAGGGAATAACGTGGCATTCAAAATCATAATTGGGAAATAGGAAAAAGCCCACATCCAATCCCATTTTTTTCGCCATTTTATACACTGTTGTTTTTGAAAACACACTGTATCCTAAAACTTGGACTATTGTAAAACCCACTGTTTCACTACAACGTCTCGTCATGTTATGTATGTATCCACGTATGTTCTTATGTATGTTTTTCATGCGTTTTTCAATGTGCATAGGTGAATTTTGTCTAGGAGTTAGTTGAAACCGACATATCCTATGTTATATACATATGTGAATTTACACTTGAAATTGGCATATCCTATGTTATATGTACATATGTGAATTTTGTCTAGGAGTTAGTTTGCTCCCTCCTTAACTCGTGTACAAAATTCACATATGTATATAACATAGGATATGCCCTGCATACCGCATGGGGAAAAGAGTCACAACGGAAGAGGTGGTACTGGCGAGGGAAAAGGTTGTCGAATGAGAATGAAAGACTTGAGGGCCAGACATCTCATCCCGTGTTCCATTTTCTGTCCCGTCACCAGGAAATCATGTCAGCGCCAATGAGTTTTCAAAATAATTGTTCAGCATGGATAGACAAAAAGCCAAAAACATGGCATTCGAAACCATTATTAGAAAATATCTTTTTCAATGACAACAATTAGTGTTATGCACATAGTAAGAAGAAAATGTATTGAATTTGAGCTTCTTAATTTTTAACAACCCTCACTTTCAGCAAAACACTCTTCTTCGATATCTACCCAACACATTATTCACATAACAGTAGCATCATGGAAAACACGGTGGGTTGTGGCTCACTTATTATTTTTCCTGGATTGTAACAAAATACTGTTTTCAACTTCACTTTCTTATTTTATGACACCCCATACTTTAAGAAAAATAGTAAGAAGATAGCAGTTAGTGCTATGCACATAGTAAGAAGACAATGTATTGAATTTGAGCTTCATAATTTTTAACAACCCTTACTTTCAGAAAAACACTCTTCTTCGATATCTGCCCAACACATTATTCACATAATAGTTGCATCATGGAAAGCACAGTGGGCTGTGGCTCACTTATTATTTTATGCAGGCTGTGAGAAATGAATGTTTTGAAGTTCACGTTGTAGTTTTTTAACAACGCTTACTTTGAACAAAACACTCTTTTTCAATATCTGCCCACATGTTTCCAACAAAAAATTTACATAATAGTAGCATTATGGAAAACACCATGGGGTGTGGCTCACTTCTTATTTATTTCAATCTCCTTGTTTAAATGCAAATGGAAAGCTAAAGGTCTGAGTGCACATGGAGGAGTTGGAGTAGAACACCGACGAAATGGAGGTGAGGGGTAATTTGAAATTTGGGAAACACAATGTGGAGTATTTCAGTTTCTTGAATGTCTTCCAAATCACACATTCCATTGTTGTGTTTAAATTTCAGTCAATTGAAAAAAAACTGCACAAAATAATTTTGAATGGGAAACACAGTGTTGGGTTTTAGTTATTTGAATCTCCTTGTTTAAATGTAAAGGGTTGTATCATAGTGGGTTTCTTTCTTCTTAACACCCATGGTTTTGCAACATGGAATGTTACAAAATAGTATGAATGTTTTCAAAATCACACATTCCATTGTTGTGTTTAAATTTCGCAACATTGAAAAAAAAATGTGCAGAAAAGAATTCTAAAAGGGAAACACAGTGTTGGGTTTCGATTATTTTAATCTCATTGTTTAGATGTAAAGGGTTGTCTCATGCTAGGTTACTTGGTTCTTAACACCCATAGTTTTGTAAGATGGATTGTTAGAAAACAGTATGAAAGTCTTCTAGATCACACCTTCCATTGTTGTGTTTAAGTTTCAAGTATATAAAAAATTGCATGCTTCATAACACATTGCATATTTCAACCTCCACATCACAACATACCCAAGCCCTTTCTGGTTTTTAAAATAGTATATCTAGGTGTGCACATTGGGTAGTGCATGTTGGAAAACACAATGTGTTTTGAATCCTTCCTTCATTTCATTCTGTTTTGCAACAATTCGTGTTGGAAAAACCTTGGTGTTAAGAAAGAAGCAACCCAAATAGTGTTGTAAAACCTTCTTTAACACTATTGGATAGTACGTGTCACCTTTATTTGGTCTGATTTCTTCTCCAACTTGTGCACATGCATTGAAACGTTCAACTTTCCCTTTCAATGTGCAGACTGGAAACAAATAATATTTTCACCTTTCTTTCTCAAAATAGAAAAGGCCCAATACCTGCAACCGTTACCGAGAAAACGTGTCAGTGCTGGTAGGATTTCAAAATAATTTATTGGCATGGACAAAAAGCCTAAAACATGGCATTCAAAAGCATTATTTGCTAATATCAAAAAGCCTCAGACAAGCTCCCATTTTCTCCATTTTTGGACACTAAAATTTTGGTGGATAGCAATGGGAAGAGTTCTAGGTGTTCGAAGCTCCCTAAGGTATGTATATCCACTCTGTGTATGTGCCATTTTTCCATTCTACCATGAACACTAAAGAAAGGAATGACTATTTGTTGCTAGAAAACAGTATTTTCACCTTTCTTTCTTGAAACAGAAAAGGCCCAATAGCAGGAAACAAATAGTATTTTCACCTTTCTTTCTTGAAAGAGAAAAGGCCCAATAGTAGGAAACAAATAGTATCTTCACCTTTCTTTCTTGAAACAGAAAAGGCCCACATCATTCCCTTCCACTTTTGTTGCGCTAGACAAAAAAAACTTGTCCACAAAGCTAACCCATCCACTTTTTGCCTTGGTAACAGGCGAGAAAACCCACCCGACGATACTGTTAACTCCCACCTGACCATCGCCCAGACGTTTTGTTTCATCTTCCGATTTCGTGCTAATCATCGGTCTGGCGGGCCCTACACTACGGAATCTCATCATGTTATGTATGTTTCCATGTATGTTGTCATGTATGTTTTTCATGCATTTTTGAACAACTCTTTGCTATAGCCAAAATGTCATTTCACTTTCTTTATCTAATTGGAACAAATAAATTGCTTGCATTATTTGTGGAGTTGGAAAACAAACTATCTCCTCTCAATTGCAGAGGGTTTTACAACACTATATGGGTTGCTTGTTTCTGAACACCTTAGATCGACACAGTGTGTTTTCCAAATGTGCAGATAATGTGAGCATTTATTTGGTCGAATCAGATGAGGAAAATGAAATGCCATTTTGATCTCATGTTACATGAATAGGTGCTTTTTGTTTATGAGTTAGCTTTCTCCTAATTGGAACAAATGAATTGCTCTCATTATTTGGACAGTTGGAAAACACACTGTCTCCTCTTTGTTGCAGAGGGTTTTACAACACTATTTGGGTTGCCTATTTGGGTTGCTTGTTTCTTAAGGAGCCAACTAACTCCTAGACAAAATTCACCTATGTACATCAAAAAATGCATGAAAAAAATACATGGATACATACATAACTTGACAAGGCATCATATTTGAAAAACACACTGTTTCCTCTCTATTGCAGAGGGTTTTACAACACTATTTGGGTTGCTTGTTTCTTAACACCTTATATGGAGACATTGTATTTTCCAACACTGCAAATAGTGTGAGCATTTATTTGGTTGAATCAAATGAGGAAAATGAAATGCCATTTTTATCTCATGTTACATTAGGCGCCTTTTGTTTACAAGTTAGCTTTCTCCTAATTCCTGATTGGAACAAATGAATTTATCCAACAGAATGAACATTCATTGCTTCACAGTTCTAGCAAAATGGAAAAATGACACATATGATTGCTGATATATATACTAGTGTTAGCGATAGGTTAAATTAGAAATGAAATTCCCAATGTATAGTTTAATATGTTTGTTTATTGCATGTGCAAGTTGGCATTTTGCACTAAGCAAAACATATAAATTGTATATTGGGGAAATTTGGAAGAAATCAAATTATTTCTAGCACCAATTGTCTTTAATTTGCCAATTTAATATATCACTAACACTTGTCTTTCTTCTAGGTGGTTTATATGGGCCAAGAAATAAAATTGAACAAAAGAAGGGTAGGTGGATTGAGAAGGATGCTTCAGGGAATGTGAACCTTGTGTAGTAAATACAAGTGATTCTGGCTGTGATAGTTTGAATCACAAGTGTAGTGGTTGCATAGTAATGTTAATAAATGTAAGAACATAAATTGAAATTTTATTGTAAATTGTATCCTAACAAGATTAGTATAAAGCAAAATTCCATAGCATACCTACCAGAGTTGAACAAGGCTTTCTTTGTTGCAAAGTTTATTTTAGTAAAACATATTTTATAACGACATAAAGAAAAAGAAAAGTTTCCATAGCATTATCTACCAGTTGAACGAAGGTTTCCATAGTTGAGTAACTTTATTTCCCATAAAGTTGATATTACTCTAAAAACTTACAAGTTACTAAAGAGTATTCAGTCCACTACTAAAGGGCTGCTAAAATAAATAAAGTTTAGAACATATGAATATTAAACTCATACAAGTAAAGCAGAGCCAAATTTAATAGCTTTGGCTAGTTGTCAATGGAAGGTCCCTGCTAGAATAAACACATTTGTCTCTTCATTAAGATGACAATTTTGTATGAAGTTTCCTAACTATATAAGTCATCGTCATCTTTATTATTTGTTGTAGCAAATACATCTGAAGCTCCAATAGGAGTACCAACAAGTCTATCTAGAGATCGAAACTCATAACCAAAGCCTCGAGATTGTTGTAGTGTTTGTGCAAAGGCTTGATACTTCCAAATATCAACATCACTGAAAATTCTTTGGGCATATTTCATAGACTCCTCAAAATGAGCAGCTTTTATTTCAGCTACCTCATCACTATCATCCTCATCCATTGCCTCAGGATTCTTGACTCTTTTTCGTTCACGTTGAATTTTCTGAAAGTGTGGGGGGAGAGGTTATGGTAAAATTGAAATGCATGTTAGTATGATGAATTGAAATAACAAGCTACAAGTTGAGGTAAGTTCAATAGGTAGACTACTGCTCTATCTTAAAAATTAGTAACATAAAAGTCAAAATAAAAACCATTAGAAATCCATAAATAGATGTAGTTTGCAAAAGTCGGCATAATTGGAACTCACCTTCTCAATATTTTCTCTAATAGCATACTTGCAAGCCCTCTGAAAAATCTCAGTGATATCGGCTCCATTGATCCTTGGGTAGAATGGGCCAGTGCCATTAGGTCTACATCCTTTGACATGGGTGACTTTCTCAAGCAAGATTTGAAGATTTGATAACGTGAGGACTCATCAGGTAAGGGAATATAAATTAGTTGGTCAAGTCAGCCAGGGCTTAACAATGTAGGATTGATGATATCAAGTCTGCTTGTAGCAGTAGAATGGTAACTATTTTTTTGGTTGTCATAGAAGCCATCTCCATCAACAGTTGATTAAGGAATCTGTCTGCAGTGCCACCAGCATCCCCAACACTACTACCATGCTAGAAACATGCAAACCTATTATGCATCACAACTTAGAGCCTACTTCAAAAAGGTCAAACAAAATTCCCAGTCATTTATAGTCAACCTTAAAATTTTACTTATAAAAAAGCAACACACTTGTGTAACAATAGAATCAAGCTCATCATAAAATAGGACACAAGGAGCTGACCCTCTGGCCTTATCAAAAATTTGTCACATTACCCTCACTCTCTCGAAACCACATTGTTAACAATTCAGGGCCCTTCGCACTGATGAAATTGGCCTGACATTCATTGGCAATGGATTTTGCAAGCAATGTCTTTCCACAACCCGGTGGCCCATAAAATAGCACTTCTTTTGAAGGAGACATTCCAAATTTATCAAATTTCTCAGGATGCTCCACTGGATATTGAAGTCTACACCAAACTCATAATGATTTTTTTTAGTTGATATCTCCTTGAAAAGCAGGTTTTCTACATTGAAAGAAAAGCAAGGCACAAATATAGTGAACCGTATATCTCAATATACCTCTTGAAGCTCCCTCTTGACATTTTCCAACCCTCCAATATCTTCCCAAGTGACATTTGTAACTTGAACAACCTATCAATGTTTTCCCAATATTCATAAGAAAATTTACCATTATTAAAATCATCAGAAACAAACAAACTTAGACAATTAAAATTTAGGGGCCCAACAGATCAATAGTTTAAAAATACAATCCCTACTTAATCGATATGAGAAAAATTGAACGTCTAGACATGGTTTGGAAAAAAACATAGTTTCACGGACAACGGATGGGTTGCTAGAGCCCAATGCAGTCTGCAAGTGCTAATTAGTCATGACCATTGAATTTAGAATTTCAACATCTATTGTCTCATCTTCTAAGTCAATGACATCCATTTTTTCCTAATACATTGAAGTGCAGCCTCAGTGCACAAAGCTGCAAGATCTGCTCCAATGTATCCATGAGTATCCTTAGCAATCCTTTCGAGATCAACCTGTACCAAGAATCCTAAAGATTAATATATACTCTCACCAAGAAAAACAAAGATTAATAAATGCTCTCAAAATCCAAGCACTGCTTGACATTAGATCTAGAAGTACAAAAAACAATTTAGGTTCTACAATACGTACATCATCAGAGAGCTTCATATTCTTCGTATGGATATGAACCACTTCCAACCTGCCTAATTCATCCATAAACCCAATGTCAAATTTCCTATCAAACCTTCCAAACCTTCTGTGTGACGGGTCAATACTATTTGGTCGGTTAGTTGCTGCAATCACAATAACATGAGTAGGAGACTTAAGTCTGTCCATAACTGTAAGAAGTTGAGAAAAAATTCTCCTCTCAACTTCACCATGGGTTTTTTCCCTCTTGAGAGCTATGGAATCAATTTCATCAATAAATATAATGGAAGGTGCATTCTTCTTAGCCTCCTCAAAAGCCTTTCGGAGATTGCTTTCACTTTCTCCGGCCAACTTTGACATAATGTTAGGTCGATTGATACAGAAAAAGAAGGCACCGGTTTCATTTCCAACTGCCCTAGAAATTAAGGTTTTCTTAGAACTAGGTGGCCCATAAAGCAGAATACCCTTTGGGGGTTTCACACCAATTGATTTGAAGAGTTGTGGGTGCCTGAGAGGAAGTTCTACCAATTCACGTATCTGAGCCATTTGTTTCCGTACACCACCAACATCATCATAACCTATTTCATCTAATCTATCTTCATCCTCCCACTTTATAGGCTCCCCTTCACAGAAAATTTAAGTATCTAGAGGAACAACACAGTATTCCGTAGGGTCTGTCTCAATTACCTTAATCTCCACACTATGCTTACCACCTCTTACAAGGAAAAGATCACCTTTTGTCACTGGGTGATAAGCTTCCAAGAAATAAGTTGGAAGTTATAAATCAGTAAAGTCTTTTAGCACATAGACCTCACAAAGGAAAAAAGGTAGAGGGTTTTACAACACTATTTGGGTTGCTTCTTTCTTAACACCTTATATCGAGACATTGTGTTTTCCAACTATGCAGATAATGGGAGAATTTAGTTGGTCGAATCAGATGAGGAAAATGAAATGTCATTTTGATCTCATGTTACATAAATAGGTGCTTTTGTTTATGAGTTAGCTTGCTTGTTTCTTAACACCTTATATCGAGACAATTTGTTGTCCAACTGTGCAGATAATGTGAGCACTTATTTGGTTGAATCAGATGAGGAAAATGAAATGCCATTTTCATCTCATGTTACATAAGTAGGTTCTTTTTGTTTATGAGTTAGCTTTCTCCTGATTGGAACAATTGAATTGCTCTCATTATTTGCACAATTGGAAAACACACAGTCTCCTATCCGTTGTAGTGGGTTTTACAACACTATTTGGGTTGCTTCTTTCTTAACATGATATATCCAGACAGTGTGTTTTCCAACCATGCAGATAATGGGAGAATTTAGCTGGTCGAATCAGATGAGGAAAATGAAATGTCATTTGTGTATCATGTTACATAAATAGGTGCTTTTTGTTTATGAGTTAGCTTCCTTGTTTCTTAACACCTTATATCGAGACAGTGTGTTTTCCAACTGTGCAGATAATGTGAGCACTTATTTGGTCGAATCACATGAGGAAAATGAAATGCCATTTTCATCTCATGTTACATAAGTAGGTACTTTTTGTTTATGAGTTAGCTTTCTCCTAATTGGAACAATTCAATTGCTGTCGTTATTTCCACATTTGGAAAACGCACTGTCTCCTCTATGTCGCAGAGGGTTTTACAATATTATTTGGGTTGCTTGTTTGTTAAGGAGTCGGCTAACTCCTAGACATTCAATTACAACTATGTACATCGAAAGACGCATGAAAAACATACATGGATACATACATAACATGACAAGACGTTGTAGTTGGAAAACACACTGTCTCCTCTCTGTTGCAGAGGGTTTTACAACACTATTTGGGTTGCTTGTTTCTTAACATCTTATATGGAGACATTGTATTTTCCAACACTAAAAATAGTATGAGCATTTATTTGGTCGAATGAGATGAGGAAAATGAAATTCCATTTTTATCTCATGTTACATACATACGTGCTTTTTGTTTACAAGTTAGCTTTCTCCTGATTCCTGATTGGAACAAATGAATTTATCCAACAGAATGAACGTTCATTGCTTCACAGTTCCATCAGAATGGGAAAATGGCACATATGATTATTGATATATATACTAGAGTTAGCGATAGGTTAAATTGGAAATTAAATTACCAATGTACAGTTTAATATGTTTGTTTATTGCCTATGCAAGCGGGCATTTTGCACTAAGCAGAACATATAAATTATATATTGGGGAAATTTAGAATAAATTAAATTATTTCTAGCACCAATTGTCTTTAATTTTCCAATTTAATATATCGCTAACACTTGTCTTTCTTCCAGGTGGTTTATATAGGCCAGGAAAGAAAATTGAACAAAACAAGGGCAGGTGAATTGAGAAGGATGCTTCAGGAGATGTGAACCTTGTGCAGTAAATACAGGTGATTCTGGCTGCCATAGCTTGAATCACAAGTGTAGTGGATACTTAAATTTCCAAAATTTAATATGCATTTAGAAGTGCCGATTTGTTTGAAATTGTGAAATGTTGGGGTTTTCAATTAGTTGTCATTTTCATGTGATTCTTAAGTGTTGCGCTAATTTGAAATCTTTCACCAAAAGAGTTTATATGTGGTTCATAATTTTTTTCATAATAGTTCTTTTTACAATTTCGCCATTTGTTTAGAATATTTAGTAAGTTATAAATGGTTCATTTTTAACAACATCTGATGGCAATTTTGTAGAATGCTATTTCTATATCCTATTTTTGCTCTTTTTCAGTATGTTTTGATCTAACCACCACACTGCAAAAAGATGTGCACATATAACAAGTGACTACTTCAAATAGTTCTATGCACTGTATTAAATAGAACTCGTAAAGCCAATGGGTAGGAATAACTTAATTGATAATTTGGCCTACTCCAATTACTTGGCCCTAAATATTATAGACAAATTGTAAAAGAGCTATTAGAATAACAACATACATGGAAACAAAAAGTGATGAAATGGGTAGACGAGACCAAACGTCTGGATGATGGTTACGTAGGAGTTAACGACACTGTTGAGTGGGTTATCCCGCCATTTTTTGGGCAAAAAAGTGGGCGGGTTAGCTTTGTCGACAATTTTCTTTTGTTTGGCATGGGAAAAGTGGAAGGGAATGACATGGGCCTTTTCTATTTGGAGAAAGCAAGGTGAAAATACTATTTGTTTTGTTTCTTGTCTACACTTTGAAAGGGAAAGTTGAAGGTCTGAGTGCACCTGGATGACTTCGAGGAGAATACAGACCAAATTGAGGTGATGGGTACTATCCAATAGTGTTGCAGAGGGTTTTACGACACTATTTGGGTTGCTTCTTTCTTAACACCTAGGGTTTTCCAACATGAATTATTATGAAACAAAATGAAGTGTGTACTATGAATTACACTATATGTTGAGGGTTATTATTGTCCCCGTTAAATGAGAGATGTGCTATTTGATAAAATAAAACACCATCTATACATTTGTATATTTTCATTACAAGACAAAGGTTGGGTATACTGTATAAGTAAAGGCAAGCTTCAAAACACATTGTGTTTTCCAACATGCACTACACAATGTGCACACCTAGATATACAGGTTTAAAAACTAGAAAGAGCTAGGGTATGTTGTGATGTGGATATTGAAAAATGCAATGTGTTATGAAGCATGCGATTTGTTATATACTTGAAACTTAAACACAACAATGGAAGGTGTCATTTGGAAGACAATCATACTGTATTGTAACATCCCATATTGCAAAACCATGGGTTTTAAGAAGCAAGCAACCCACCATGAGACAACCCTCTACATTTAAACAAGGAAATTCAAATAACTGAAACCCGACACTGTGTTTCCCATTCATAATTATTTTGTGCATTTTTTTCTTCAATCAACTAAAATTTAAACACAATAATGGAATGTGTGATTTGGAAGAAATTCAAGAAACTGAAATACTCCACATTATGTTTCCCAAATTTCAAATTACCCCTCACCTCCATTTCGTCGGTATTCTACTCTAACTCCTCCATGTGTACTCAGACCTTCAGCTTTCCATTTACATTTAAACAAGGAGATTGAAATAACTGAAACCCACCATTGCGTTTCCCATTCATAATTATATTGTGCACTTTTTTTTCAATCAACTCAAATTTAAACACAACAATGGAAAGTGTGATTTGGAAGACATTCATACTGTTTTGTAACATTCCATGTTGCAAAACCATGCGTGTTAAGAAGCAAGCAACTTACCATGAGATGACCCTTTACATTTAAACAAGGAGATTCAAATAACTGAAATGGGACAGTGTTTTTTTTCAACACTGCAAACCATCTATAACAGCACTGTGCCTTGCAAGTATCATAACATAATACTTGCAAGGCACGGTGTTGCTATAGATGGTTTGCAGTGTTGGAAGACACACTGTCCCATTTCAGTTTTCCAATTTAATTACATTCTTGGCACCTCGTTTTTCTATTTGGAAATAATGGTTTTCAATGACATGTATTGGGATTTTTGTCCACCCATGCCAAACAATTATTTTGAAAAGAAGATGACTATTATGATGCATGTGACACACGTTTTTGTAGGGAGAATAGCCTGCTCCTAATTGTAGAAGGTGATCTCCTTGTGACATGGCTTACACATGACGATGTATTTCCCTTCTTCAGGAATAAGACATATCTGCTTATCATTGCCAGTTGATTTGTGGATTCGATTGTCTAAGAATTTTTGCATCAACGTTGTAGATGAGACTCCATGATCGAACATCATGATGAGTGATACTGTCTTCTTCATTCTTATGTTGGATCATGGAGTGTGATCCCAAAAATTGATGCAAGAATTCTTACACAATCGAATCCACAATTCAACTAGCAATAATCAATACGGATTGTGGGAAATTGATATCATTTATGTCTAATTATGTTATCATTTCAAACACATGTTTTTTCAGGGATAATAACTTGATTTTACTATATTTCGTAGGGAGATTAGCTTCTGCATTGCAATTGGATGTCGCTATTATCCCCAGAAGAATGCATGTCAGAGGCGTCATAACATGCAAAAACCCACTGTGTTTTCCACGATGCTACTGTTATGTAATTTTTTTGTTGGAAACATATGAGCAGATATTGAAAAAGAGTGTTTTTCTCAAAGTAAGTGTTGTTAAAAAACTACAACGTGAACTTCAAAACATTCATTTCTCACAACCTGCATAAAATAATAAGTGAGCCACAACCCAATATGCTTTCCATGATGCAACTGTTATGTGAATAATGTGCTGGGCAGATATCGAAGAAGAGTGTTTTGCTGAAAGTAAGTGTGGTTAAAAATTATGAAGCTCAAATTCAATACATTGTCTTCTTACTATGTGCATACCACTAGCTACTATCTTCGAACAAGATTTGCAAAGTCTGGGACAACCTAGTGTGTTTTCCATCCTACAACAATTAAGTAAAATTTTTGTTGGAAACATATGAACAGATAGTGAACAAGACTATTTTTCTTAAAGTAAGGGGTGTCATAAAACAAGAAAGTGAAGTTGAAAACATTGTTTTGTTACAGTTCAAAAAAAATAAGAAGTGAGCCACAACCCACTGTGTTTTCCATGATGCTACTGTTATGTAAATTTTATGTTTGAAACATATGGGTAGATATTGAAAAAGAGTGTTTTTCTCAAAGTAAGTGTTGTTAAAAAACTACAACGTGAACTTCAAAACATTCATTTCTCATAGCTTGCATAAAATAATAAGTGAGCCACAACCCACTGTTTTTTCCATGATGCAACTATTATGTGAATAATGTGTTGGGCAGATATCGAAGAAGAGTGTTTTGCTGAAAGTAAGGGTTGTTAAACATTATGAAGCTCAAATTCAATACATTGTCTTCTTATTGTGTGCATACACAAAGTAGATATACATACCTGAAGGAGCTCTGCATGCCTGCAACTCTTGCCCTTGCTATCCACCAAAACGTTGTTGTCCAAAAATGGAGAAAATGTGACCTTGTTTGGGCTTTTTGATATTTGTTAATAATGGTTTCGAATGCCAAATTTTTGGATTTTTTTCCATCCACGCCGAACGATTATTTTGAGAAACTACCAGTGTTGACACAATTTCCCAGCGACAAGACAACAAACGACGTGAGGGATGAGACGTTCGGCTGTCATGTCTTTCCTTCCGTCTGACAACCTTTTCCGTCGCCGCGGTCCCACCTCTTCCATCACGGCTCTTTTCTCCATGTGGTATGGGGGCATATGATATAGTATATACATAGGTTAATTTTTTCCACGAGTTAAGGAGGGAGCAAGCTAACTCCTAGACAAAATTAACATATGTATATAGCATAGGATATGCCAGTTTCAGGCGTAAATTCACATATGTATATAACATAGGATATGCTGGTTCCTCTGCAATAGAGAGGAGATAGTTTATTTTCCAACTATGACGTCTCGTCATGTTGTGTAGTATCCATGTATGTTTTTAATGTGTTTTTCAATGTCCATAGGTGAATTTTGTCTAGGAGTTAGCCGGCTTCGATATGCCAGTTTCAAATTCCTAGACAAAATTCACCTATGCACATTGGAAAATGCATGAAAAAAATACATAAGAACATACGTGGATACATACATAACTTGAGGAGACATCATAGTGAAATAGTGGGTTTTACAATAGTCCGAGTTTTACGAGACAATGTGTTTTCCAAAACAACAGTGTATAAAATGGTGGCAAAAATGGGATGGGATGTGGGCTTTTTTCTATTTCCCAATTATGATTTGGAATGCCACGTTATGCCCTATTCTATCCATTCTGAAAAACTATGCGAACAATGGTGACATTCCCAGTTTTACATGATTTTTGAAATATAGCATTTCATTGCAGATCTCACAGATTCTGCTTTCTACAAACATTATTCAGTAATTTGACTCATATTTCTACAATGGGTTGTGACTTATTTCATTCGGAAATGGAAAAATTCGAAAACTAGCATACGGGGAGGAAACCAAACAAAAATTTCAAAACCCTCGACACAAAAATACACTTCAAACCGGCATATCCTATGTTATATACATATATGAATTTTGTCTAGGAGTTAGCTTGCTCCCATTATATATAACCTAAATGATCCTAAAGCTTTTAAATAATAATAATTATTTAAGCTTTTGAGAAGCGACGAACAACCCGCTAGGTTTTCCATATTGCAACTTTATTTTTTTTGTGTGTAAATTTTGTTCCAAGAAAGGGGAGTTATAAAATATGAAACTGACCTTCAATACATTATTTTCTTACGGTGTGCATAACAATAAGTGTTTTCATTAAACAAGATTTGAAAAGTGTAGAACAACTCAGTGTGTTTTCCATTGTGCAATATTTTTTGTTCATCTTCTCTTCGAAAAATATTATGATATTCAAATGGAATGTTTAGTGCATGTGATGGATTGTTATAAAATATGAATGTGAACTTCAATATAGTGTTTTGTTACAGTCTACATAATAGAAAGTGTTGTCTTTTGAACAGTTTGTGGGTTGCATGGTTTATAACACCCTGTGTTTTCCAACCTGAAAATTCGGATAACAGTTTTAGTGTCTTGAAAATATTTTCTTATTTACACTGTATGAATGTAAAAATGGCACCTCCAAAAATTACAACTGTTAGTTATGGTATAAATTGCAATTCAATATCTTCGTGTGATTGACAATAATAATTGGACAAAATAATTGCATGTTTTAAAACATAGTGGGTTACTTTTATAGTGTTTTACAATAGTGTGGGTTGTGCATTTCAAATTCTTCTTTTCATTGAAAAAATATATGCTTGATTACTGCAAAATTGTGCAATAAATTTTGGAACTTTAACTGTCCATAACACTTGCAACAATTTTATAGTTTACAAGAAACCAAGGATGCGTGCTGTAAAACGGAAATTGGTTCTTGCAGCGAAGAATGTCATTAACATGGATAACACACCTAAAAGGTTGTAGTAGCACATCTTCTTTGGGGTGGTCGCATTCATGAAACATACAGGTAAGATCTGGTAATTACAAGATGCAATCAAGTGTATAGTTTTAATATCTCATAAGTGGTTATGAGGTTGATTGGAAAGTGGGAATGTTTTATTCAGGAGGCAGGAACCGTGGTATGAAGGAAGTCCCCTCGGTTTATGAAACGGTCAACTGTAAGGCAGCATCGTGTTCGGTAATTGATTGTGAACTTGCAATTGCCCTTCCCTTCCTATGAATGAATCATAATGCTTTTTAATTTAAGTTTGAAAATATCATGTCTATTAGAAATATTCTAATTTTGGCATATATCGTTCCTTTGATTTAGGAAAATAATCAGGGAGATGATCTCGCTCTTGCCATAGTCCATGACCGGAAGGAAAAGCATGCAGAGGGAGACCCTAAGGATGGAGAGGGATCCAATGAAGCACATGGTGATGTGGTGGATGGAAAGGTAGATATAATAACTGAATTATTGCATCGTTTGGTTGTGTGTATATGTTGTGCATTTAATTTGTTTGAATATCAAATATATTAAGCGATTTTCTTTTCCAAATTTGTTGTGCAGGTTATTGCTGAATACATAAGAGAAACGATAAATGGTAGATATATATATTATTGTATTGTAGAAGAATGTACGAGAAAGTATTATGATTGGAGAGTGTTCAACATGCATAGGTTTCAGCATCACCACCTTCCTATTCTTGAGGCACCAAAGCATGGCTGAGCAATGTTGGGGGGGGAACCAAAAAACCCCGCTCCTCCCCTTGATAAATTGAAAGAGTCCCTTCTAAAGAAGGTGGAAAATACAAAGTACCAAATGAATATACGGTAGTAGCTATAGCATAAGCGTGTTATTAGACGTTTCTGTCAAAAGTATGGGAAACAAAACTTCTTTCAACTTCCCCAAGAAGGAAAGGATGAGGTGAAGAAGAAAATGGCGTTATACAACAGTGAGGAGATGGAGCAGAGAAGGCAAATAATATTATAATTGCAGGAGAGAAAGAGATAAGAAGGAATGGTAATGTCAAAGTGAACTGTTAAATGTGAATTTTCCTTTCTTCAAATTTTATGTTCGAATGCATACAAGGTTCACTTAATGTTAAATTACATGACATGATAGGGTGATGGTCGAGAAGTGGTTTCTTCCCCCTAGTAGAGTAGGGTTCATTCACTAGAGGAAGCTATGCCCACAAAAGGCGAAGACAATGTTGTTCCTCCCACCCCTGTTTTTGGCATTCAGAGTAAGCATCCTACACAGTTGAAAGTTTCAAGGCACCCTTTGAAGAAGAAATGAAAACAAACGGTGATCTCCAAATCTTCTGTTTACTCTAAATTTTTTTTTATTATTTGAATGAATTGGTTGCATGCATCTGAGTTTGGTGAAACATTTCAATTCCTCCTATTACACAACAATGATGAACAACGAACTACTGCCCTCGAGCAGTTTTTTGTGATTTTCGGTGGTGAACAATTTCCCATGGAAGCACAAGATGATGTTGTTCCTCCCGACCCACCATCTAATAGTGTTGAGAAGAAGAAGAAGAAGAAGAAGAAGGAGAATATGTTGTCAAACATGTCAAGGTGCCTTGACATGGAGGAACTAGAAGAAATGGTGAATTGCAATTCTTTTATTTAATGTTTGTTTTGATTATTTCAATGAATTGGTTGCATGCAACTGAATTTGAAATGACCTTTTAATTCCTACTATTACAGGGCAAGGATAAACAATGAAGTGCTAGCCTTGACCTAATTGGTGATGTCATTGCAATTGAAATGAGAGAGGCTAATACAGATGGACATGCGGATGGGGAGAGCACTGGCCATGAAGTGGGACAAGGAAACATAGATGGTCATCAGGATGGGGAGAACACTGGCTTGAATGTAGAACTGGGTAATAGAGATGGACATGGGGATGGGGAGAGCAGTGGCTTACAAGTGAGAGAGGGTAATAAGGATGGACCCGGGGAGGAGGAGAGCACTAGCCTCCAAGGGGGAGATGGCAATAAAGATGGAAATGGGGACGGGGAGAGGTGCGGCTTGCCATCTATATTGGTATGAGACCCAACAAACTTCCATGCTCTGTTCTTATTTCTTTAGGAATCTTTTAATGTGCCTTCAATTATGCTTCACGTCAATGACGTTTCCATTGTAGGAAAATCCAGTGGATGAACATATGATAGAGTTCAATGGCATAAATTTTAAGGTTGGTGATCACATCGACCTTTGGAGGCAACATAAATGGGTTGTGAAAGGCATTCTACAAGTTGTTGCCAGAAACGCTCACACCCACTGCTTGAGGCACCCAAAAAATTGTGCGAGAGTCGACATTGTTGAGGCCATTGATGGTCAATGCTACGTTTCTTTTCCCATGCCTAGCGTAGAGACCATCAGAGAGTGCATGGGCTGATTTTTCATATGGCAGCTCGTCGAGATGAAGCATTTTGTTCCAGAGGTACACATAAACGATATGTTGATGTATATATATCATACTGCGTATATTGTTTCCATGCATACGTTAATTCTCATTAATTGTTTGCTATAGGGTCAAGGTGTTAAAATTGACACAAAAAAAGCACAGACTATGAAGAAATCTGTTGTTTCACATTCATCATCTATGAGGGTTCATGGATCTGGAATCACCCCTCCCGAAATACACAAGGACCCTAAGAAATGTGCCATATTTTACATATACCTGAACTCGATTGCAAGGAATAGGCAACATAGGAATTGATGAGATAGGCTCCGAATATTGATTCTGCTCAGTGGGTTTCATTATTTGAATATTGAACAATTGTGGTGTAGAGATACACCATTTATATATGTTTCAATACTATGGTGTTATACATTTGATACGAGACTTTTCATGGGCTTCTTTAATTATTTTATTATTGTACAATTATGCTAAACATATATACTAATTTCATGTCATTGGAACACATAATTGTTATCCATTTGATATCAAACTTTAAGAAAAAAGTCTCGTTCACTATCTGGTCATATGTTTGGAACACAAATTTTACATGACTCTTGTTTTGTCCCCTCTTGCATGTGTTCCCATTAATGTCAAAGCAATAAGACAATAAGATGTTATTGATTGGTAAAAAAGTCAGTAGTATTGGTTTGGTAATTCAGTTGATGGTCTCTTCATTTCAGTTCTTTGACAATCACTTGACTTGGCATACAAGTGTTTTTCAACTCTAGTACACTGCATATTGTATGTTCAATCATCTTGCATATTGTGATAAGGATCTAAAATTGTGACTATATGTAAATACAATTATATGAGTTGAAATAGTTATGAAGATAGTTTTGGTCCTTATGTTCATTTATTTATCATTGTACACATCTAAAAATGGTCACGGTTAACCAAACCTATTAATTAATTAAATATGAATTATTTAATTAATATTCTTAAGTCATCTACATATAAATAAATTTAATTATTTATTTATATTGTTCATTTTTTCAATTCTTCTAGTTTAATTAAATAAATAAGTTTATTTAATTAATGCTATCTTCCACTTAATTAATTAAATAGATTTCACAATTTATTTATATTAATTATGACAAGTTTAAATTCTAAATTTAAATGATATTCTTCATTTCACATTTAATTAAATATTTTCAATATTTAATTAAAAAACTTTCTAAATTCTTCACTCTTCTCAATAATTAGATATTTTAATATTTAATTAAAAAGCTTTTCATTTCTCTCACAGAATTAAATATTTTATATATTTAATTAAAAGGCCTTTTCATATTTTCTCTCACACATAATTAAATATTTAATTATTTAAATTATGGACACATCTTCCATTTGTCTCTTAATCTTCCATCTATCTCTTAAAATTCCATCTTCTTTTCAAATTCTCAATCTCTCACCGTTCATCTTAACAGGTTTGAACTCGACTGTTGATCCTGGCCAATTGGATTCTTCCCTTCAAAAATCTATAAATACAATCCTCTTGTGAGTTGAAAAGGACCTCAAATTCTAGATTTTTATACGTAGTTATTCTAGTTACATTTCAGTTTTATCAACATTGTAGTATCATAGCATTTTAATTCTATAGCTTAAATCATATAGTCATGACTATGCATTTTTAAATCAATCTCGTTCTCCTAAGTTGTCATTTCAACAAGCTGCTGCTTACACAACTGAGAGCCAACATCTTTTATCAAATCCTTAGAGATAGAGGACAATGGGATGAATTTGAATAAGTTGTTGCCATGAGAGTTTGCATTTATGCTTTCTAGATTATATTTCTTTCAATCTAATGTCTCCTTGGTGTGTTAGTTTATTGTTTATTTAATCTATGCATTTTCTACACACACAATCATATGTCATTCAGTTTTAAAGTTGTCGTAAGATTATGTTATCTTGTAAATATTTCAGCTTTTGGGTTTCTATAATGTTGTCAATCTCTATGATCTGGTTATGGTCTTTATGTTCATACATGTTAAAAAACATCAAACATGCTTGATAACTAAATTTCTCTAGAGCTTGCACTTTACATTTGGTTATTAATGCTAAAGTGGTTGGTATGGGAACAATTGATGTCACCATTTATCAATAAATTTGAAAAATTATTTTAAAAACCAATCCATGAGGTATGGGATTTGAAACTCATCAAGTGTCAGTAATCTAGTTTTGGATTGTGATAATCCATACAAGTGGATAGAATGATATACTAATTTTTGAAATGCACCATTTGTAATGCATATTATATAAATAACTACCTAAAAAATATGTTGGGTCTCAATCCTAGAAACATAAAAATAAGGACTATCCATGAGTCACTCACAAGATCAAATCAACTTCTGAATGAACATGTGAAACGCCTCAAGAAAAGAGTGATGAAAATTAGGCTAATGTCAGCAATTGCAAAGGTGATTACAATAGGCCCATCAAAATATCTCAATCAAGTAATGCACCCTTGATTCTCATTATGTACCTTAAACCATATGGTAATGACAACAATGTGATTGGTAAAGTATTCATTTTAATGGTGTACCCTTACCCAAATGCTAATGACAAAGCAAAGCATATATTGGTGGGTTAGAAAACCCTATTCATCCTTCTAGAAAACCTTTAAAGTAAGGTTTTAAGTCTCAATATTCTAGAACACCACTTTGTATGAGTTGTTTATCCTCTACAAACTTCCCAATTCATCCTTCTAGAAAACATTTAAGGTAAGGTATTAAGTCTCAATATTCTAAAACACCACTCTCTATGAGTTGTTTATCCTCTACAAACTTAGTTTTTCAAACCTCTTCTCCATTTAAGGAGGGTAATTTACTTCTAAAAAATATTTATCTTGGAGTATTTTCTCCATATAACATGAATTGGTTCCTATATAATAGTTCATATACATAACTGTTGGAGGATGGAAAACACATTGGGTTGTCCCATACTTTGCAAATATTGTTCAAAGACGGTAGTTAGTGTTATGCACACAGTAAGAAGATAATGTATTGAATTTGAGCTTCATAATTTTTAACAACCCTTACTTTTAGAAAAACACTCTTCTTCGATATCTGCCCAACACATTATTCACATAAGAATAGCATCATGGAAAACACGGTGGGTTGTGGCTCACTTATTATTTTTCCCGGACTGTAACAAAATACTATTTTCAACTTTGATTTCTTGTTTTATGACACCCCTTACTTTAAGAAAAATAGTCATGTTCACTATCTGTTCATATGTTTCCAACAAAAAAGTTTACTTACCTGTTGCAGGATGGAAAACACACTATGTTGTCTCGGACTTTGCAAATCTTGTTCGAAGACAGTAGCTAGTGTTATGCACACAGTAAGAAGACAATGTATTGAATTTGAGATTCATAATTTTTAACAACCCTTACTTTCAGCACAACACTCTTCTTCGATATTTTCCCAACACATTATTCACATAATAGTAGCATCATGGAAAATATGGTGGGTTGTGGCTCACTTATTATTTTTCCTTGACTATAACAAAATACTATTTTCAACTTCGCTTTCTTGTTTTATGACACCCCTTACTTTAAGAAAAACAATAATAAGACAACGGATAGTGTTATTCACACAGTAAGAAGACAATGTATTGAATTTGAGCTTCATAAGTTTTAACAACCCTTACTTTCAGCAAAACATTCTTCTTCGATATTTACCCAACACATTATTCACATAATAGTAGCATCATGGAAAACATGGTGGGTTGTGGCTCACTTATTATTTTTCCTGGACTGTAACAAAATACTATTTTCAACTTCGCTTTCTTGTTTTATGACACCCCTTACTTTAAGAAAAACAATCTTGTTCACTATCTGTTCATATGTTTTCAACAATTTTTTTTACTTAATTGTTGCAAGATGGAAAACACTGTGGGTTGTCCCAGACTTTGCAAATCTTGCTTGAAGACAACAACTAGTGTTATGTACACAGTAAGAAGACAATGTATTGAATTTGAGCTTCATAATTTTTAACAACCCTTACTTTCAGCAAAACACTCTTCTTCGATATCTGCCCAACACATTATTCACATAACAGTTGCATCATGGAAAACATAGTGGGCTATGGCTCACTTATTATTTTATGCAGGTTGCAAGAAATGAATGTTTTGAAGTTCACATTATAGTTTTTTAACAACACTTACTTTGAGGAAAACACTCTTTTTCAATATCTGCCCATATGTTTCCAACAGAAAATTCATGTAATAGTAGCATCATGGAAAACATGGTGGGTTGTGGCTCACTTATATTTTTTTTTGGACTGTAACAAAATACTGTTTTCAACTTCGCTTTCTGGTTTTATGACACGCCTTACTTTAAGAAAAATAATCTTGTTCACTGTTTGTTCATATGTTTCCAACAAAATTTTTACTTAACTGTTGCAGGATGGAAAACACACTGGGTTGTCCTGGACTTTGCAAAAACAGTAAGAAGACAACAGCTAGTGTTATACACACAGTAAGAAGACAATGTATTGAATTTGAGATTCATAATTTTTAACAACCCTTACTTTCAGCAAAACACTCTTCTTCGGTATCTACCCAACACATTATTCACATAATAGTAGCATCATGGAAAACATGGTGGGTTGTGGGTCACTTATTATTTTTTCTTGACTGTAACAAAATACTGTTTTCAACTTCGCTTTCTTGTTTTATGACACCCCTTACTTTAAGAAAAATAGTAAGAAGACAACAGCTAGTGTTATGCACATAGTAAGAAGACAATGTATTGAATTTGAGCTTCAAAATTTTTAACAACCCTTACTTTTAGCAAAACACTCTTCTTCGATATCTACCCAACACATTATTCACATAATAGTAGAATCATGGAAAACACAGTGGGTTGTGGCTCACTTATTATTTTATCCGAATTGTGATAAAATACTGTTTTCAACTTCACTTTCTTGTTTTATGACACCCCTTACTTTAAGAAAAATAGTAAGAAGACAATGTATTGAAATTGAGCTTCATAATTTTTAACAATGCTTACTTTCAGCAAAACACTCTTCTTCGATATCTACCCAACACATTATTCACATAATAGTAGCATCATGGAAAACATAGTGGGTTGTGGCTCACTTATTATTTGTTCTGAACTATAACAAAATACTACTTTCAACTTCACTTTCTTATTTTATGACACCCTTTACTTTAAGAAAAACAATAAGAAGACAACAGCTAGTGTTATGCACACAGTAAGAAGACAAGAAAAGTTGTAGATTTTGAAATTCCATTTCAATATCCTTATGCATTTCGAAGAAAAGATGCACAAGAAAAGTTGCATAATGGAAAACACAGACTGTAACAAAATAGTGTATTCAAGTTCACCGTCAAATTTTATAAGAACAATACACATCAGACAATGAAATGTAAAAACATTTCGAGTCAATATTATACAATCTGAAGAAAATTACAATGCACATTTAAGACTGGTCACACTAAAGACTATCTCAACCATTTACAAAGACGTATAATATTTGTGTTCTCAACATCTGGAAGCATTTGTCATACTCTGATTGTCAAGGTGGAATTGACAGCATACAATGTTGGCACTCCGTAATTCTCATGTAGCAGCCTGAAGGAGGGCCTAACACGGTGGATCTCAAACCTGACAATGTGGTTGAATTTGAACACGACCAACAAACATTCCTCCACATGACCTTTGTGATTACTAATTAGAGATTCCCCCTTGAGGAATCTCATAAACCTCATGCTCAACTGATCTATAAGATTGTGCCTCTGTATGATAACTGTTGTTCTAATGCACACCTTCCATATGCATCTAGCTAGGAAAAGGTCTCGAATTTCTTGGTAAATAGACATCGACCAATCACATAAATTGACAATCTCTATTTTTATATTGTAATATTGAACATCCATGCCCATATGTGCCCATACACCAAAGATGTTGTTGAAGAAGTGAGCATAATTATCATACTACAAATCTATGCGGTTTGGACCTTTTCTATTAATTCTCCTTAACATCTTTTCTCGCAACCTATATGGGAGGCTAAGTTCCTCAATTCGAGAAAGAATATTGCATGGAAGATACGGGTGGTAGTTGGTCAACCAACTAGCCACCCATGCTCGAGAACTGTGAGACATTTTCTATAGAACTGTAGCAACAGGTTGTAAAATTCCTAAACTGAAAGACAAAACAACTTTTTTAGAAGGTAGACCTGCATTCTCTAATTAGGACATTGTCAATGCAATGGAAACAGCAAAAAAATAAGTGAGCAAAGTGGACTTATGTAGATAATGTATGCACTAAAGAGATTGTACCTATTGTTTTGAACTAAACGAGGTAGCACATGCAATATCTCCAATGGGCATATGGCAACGCACGATTCAAACAGTGGGAAGAACAATGTTTGAAAGGAAAGAGAACAAATATTTCAGCACATACAAAAACATTCTCTAATTAGAAACACATGAAACAGTTGCTAAAAAAAATTGAAAGTGAAAGAAAACTTTTCATAACTAAGTAACTGTGTATGGACTGTGTCTTTTCCAACATGGAAAATAATTTGAGCATTTTATTTGTTGCAATCACATGAGTTTAACTAATGAATTGTAGAAAATATATTTCTATTACGAACACAAGATGCAAATAATCACAGTTGCAGGATGGAAAACACAGTGGGTTGTTCCTAACATTTTTATTTTCTGTATATTTATAACAAAACAAGGTCTCGAAGTTCACCTTCTTGTTTTGTGGCAAACCTTCACAAAAAATTCCATTGTAATATGTCTTCATATGTTCCAAACATAAAATGCACATAACAGTTGTACTATGGAAAATAGTAAGAAGAGAGCAACTAGTGCTATGCACACAGTAAGAGGACAATGTATTGAATTTGAGCTTCCTAATTTTTAACAACCCTTACTTTCAACAAAACACTCTTCTTCGATATCTGCCCAACACATTATTAAAATAATAGTAGCATCATAGAAAACACAGTGGGTTGTGCCTCATTTATTATTTTTTCCGGACTGTAACAAAATACTGTTTTCAACTTCACTTTCTTGTTTTATGACACCCCTTACTTTAAGAAAAACAGTAAGAAGACAACAACTAGTGTTATGCACACAGTAAGAGGAAAATGTATTGAATTTGAGCTTCCTAATTTTTAACAACCCTTACTTTCAGAAAAAAACACTCTTCTTCAATATCTGCCCAACACATTATTGACATAACAGTAGCATCATGGAAAACATAGTGGGTTGTGCCTCACTTATTATTTTTCTGGACTATAACAAAATATTGTTTTCAACTTCACTTTCTTGTTTTATGACACCCCTTACTTTAAGAAAAATAGTAAAAAGACAATAGCTAGTGTTATGCACACAGTAAGAGGACAATGTATTGAATTTGAGCTTCCTAATTTTTAACAACCCTTACTTTCAGCAAAACACTCTTCTTTGATATCTTCCCAACACATTATTGACATAACAGTAGCATCATGGAAAACACAGTGGGTTGTGCCTCACTTATTATTTTTTCTAGACTGTAACAAAATACTATTTTCAAATTCACTTTCTTGTTTTATGACACCCCTTACTTTAAGAAAATTAGTAAGAAGACAACAACTAGTGTTATGCACACAGTAAGAGGACAATGTATTGAATTTGAGCTTCCTAATTTTTAACAACCCTTAATTTCAGAAAAGCACTCTTCTTTGATATCTTCCCAACACATTATTGACATAACCATAGCATCATGGAAAACACAGTGGGTTGTGCCAATGCTGATCTACTAAACCCTTACTTTATGCACAAAAAAAACTCTATCAAACGAGGCTTTAATAGAATACTGTATTCCAAACCTTCCCATGCTTTACCACCATATGAAACATGTTTAGAAATGTTTGCCCATGCTTTAGGAACAAAATTTCAGCCCCTTTGAATGCACTTTCCTCAGTTACCAACTTGTACGCATCCCTTTTCATTGGAAATCTTCTGTATTTTCTAAAGATCAACAACCAAACATTGAATGGTTCACTTCCCCTGCATGATTCAATAAATACACTTCTTAAATTACATAACTTCATACAAAACAATGGAATTATGTAAGAAAAGTTATTAAATTCGAACCATACCTTCCATTGAGTTTACAGCCGCAAAAGACAATCATTGACGAGGACTCCTTTCCTGAGATTGGAATGCTGAAGTGAACAAAAAAAGCCATAAAGAAAATCATAAAGTTTATGGCATGGTACAAGCATATACTGGAAAAAGGAATTTGCAATACCATTTCCTATTACAATAAATAAATTGAAATGGGTTTTCTCATACTCACCCGTATTAGATATTGTATCCTCTGCCACATTCATAGCAGTTGCACCTGAAGTCTGTCATTGCATATTGACATTCAAATTCAAACTATTGTTCATGGACAGTAGAAAGGAGTCATCCAAAGGGGTTCGGTGATCTGACTGTTGTGTGGAATGCTTCGTATGCCGGGTTGGATGTCGACAATGATCCCTGGTTGCACTAAACCATGGACACATGCGAACAGTGCTATTTGCAACTTGATCAAGATCCGGAATGAATTCAAACAGAAATGCATTTGATTGTCGCAGGTTCTCTACAAACTTGTCAATGCATTTTGCATATGACTACACCTATTTTAGAGATTGTGGTGGTGTATACATCACTTTCTTCAAGAGCTCGTTAGTGTCATTCCAAAGAGACATTGTCACCACATGTTCATCATATACATGAGTCATAGAAGGAGCTTGCATAGGGGTCAGAACATTAGGATTGTTTTCTTCTACGGCCAGCTCTGACAATCTCTCGTTCAAATCTATGTTGTATCAATTGATTGACCTCCCCCGTCTAAATGAGGACCCAAAATAAATTTTATTAGGCTGTAGAAAATGCAAAACACAATTGACTCCAATATAGTATCGCAACTTGAATTGAAATTCACTTACCATGGACCACCCCTTCAACAACATATGATCTTTTAATCAAGTTAGCAACCTTGACGACATGTTTGCAAGTGTTCCCCTCCAACCTCCAAGGGTAGTCACAAACAAAAAGGTGCTACCCAAATTTCTGAACAAGGTAGTGCATTAACCTACATTGACTTTTCACCCAGTACCATCCAGGATCTATTTCATCAGGAATATAATCATCATCTGGAATTTCCTTGGCCCACTCCACACTAGATTGAATATTTAAATATTTTTTGTTCGTCAAAAAACCATAATGATACAACTTTTCTTTTTGCATATGCATTTTTTTAAACGATCACACAAGAATCGAGTTTTTAGTACACAATGGTATGACTCAATGGCTACATTCGTATCCTGGTTGGCATGTGGGAATAGTTTGCAATTTTTTTCCCACATGGTTGTGAACAAAAACATCCAATAGTCAACTAAGCCACAATGTATTAGATGTGACATCAAAGAATTTGAATGGTGCGAATCATGCGAGGTGATGAAAATTGTCAACTCACCAATTCGACCTTCTCCTTCACACCAAGTCTTCTTGAAGTACTCTAAGAATCGGGCCTGATCATTGAACTCCTCAAAGAAAGAGTTCAATAGCTAAGTGACACAGTCTTCGGTGTCAATGATTGCCATCATGATCATGCCAAGACTATGGAAGATGTCCATTGCCCTTTCCTTGGCTGCATACTTGTATACATTCTTTAGCCAAGCCCTTTTGACATGCCAAAGGCATAGAAGCACATGAAATTTAAAGACAACCCTAATAGACAATACAAATGATATTGTTTACCGCTCGACTGCATGAGAAAGTAGCATTGAAAATGAATAGAAAATGAGAAAGGTACACAAATGAAGAAAGGGATGCACATACTGTATGGCTTGGATCTCTACAATTGCATCATCAGTCAAAAATGAATTGATTCTCCAGTCGGGCCTGGCTCTTCTTCCACGTTCGAGCAATACGCGTAGCCATGCAGATATGTCCTCAATCTTGTTTCATGAGGAGACTACCCACGCAACTGGCACACCACTCTATTGCTCATCAAAAATGAGGAGAGTATACAATGGGTACTATAGAGAGAACAACTCGGTGTGAGAATTGTGAAGTTTACAGCCAATAAGATCATTGAAAACATGATGAACTATTTGTTAATTTTTGTATGGCCTCACCTCATATTTGTTTGTTGCAAACATGGAATCCATCGAGATGATTGAATTGTGCGAGTAGCTAACCATCCTATCCAACATCCATGGAGTCTAAACCCTGATAACAAAAGGCATATTGTTCCCATCGGGCCATTGAAAGTAAATCAACTTTGTGTTTTTGTGCATGAGTAGAATGCACCTTTCCCCATGCATTCATTACATCCTTTCTTGTAAGGAATTGATCTCTCTTGGACATCATGCCACATAACATAGGATCACTGATGTGTCTATCCATTATTGCATTGACACTAACATCCATGAGCAAAAGGCTTTCAATATAGCTTTTGCACTTTGTGGATAGATTAGCAGCAAACGTAGAATGCTTTTCTCCACTTGTGTCATGAATTCCATGGAAAAATTCACCGTTTTTATCCACGTGGAACATTTCTTTGTAGATAATATAGGCAACATCGAGTTTTCCTTCCACAACCTTTACCATGAAGTGGTATTGACAATCTCTCTTTTGTATAAACATCTTATGTGGTTTCTTCTCTGGTGGAGGCTAGTTTCTATTGTCTTTAGGACCGTATTGACACCAATAGCTGCAAGAAAGGCATCATCTCATCATGCTCAACCAAGAGATTAAAATATCATTCGGCCATAGAAATGAATGTCGATATATACAAACCTCTTATACAAAAAAAAATTTCTATAAGTTTTGTCATAGATGGGACAAGAGGTGGTAGGTTCTCTTATTTTCTTGTCCAAAATTTTTATTTCTACACCTTCAATGGATGTTTCACCTTGAATGAACTGATCAAGTCTCATAAGAGGAATTGCTGCAACAAGGTTAGGGACCTTATCCTTGTTGATGGAAATAGTAGCCCATTCCAAATCGAAAGACAAAAAAGGAGAGCCTCCATTTTGTACATCTTGAACCTCCAATTCATCTAGCTTCTTTCATATCAAACCTCTCCCCATTCTAGGAAATCACAACATTGGATGAATACTTAAAATTAGTGTGGATTGTGTGAAGAAAAAGAAAAAAATCATTCATTAAACATAGATAAAATGTGCTTGCATTGCTCTCACCCATGTCAAACCAATAGGACGTTCCGGCTTCAACCGAGGAAAATTAAAGGTGATAGATTCAATCGAGATACGCATAAAATATAACATAAAAGCATGCTGGAAATCAGACAGTCCAACAACCCAACACTGTGTTTTCCGAATCACAATTATTTTTTGCACTTTTCTTTCAATCATGTGAAATTTAAACACAACAATGGAATGTGTGGTTTGGAAGACATTCATACTATCCTATAACATTCCATGTTGCAAAACCATAGGTGTTAAGAATCAAGCAACCTACCATGAGACAACCCTTGACAATTGAACATGGAGATTCAAATAACTGAAACCCAACACTGTGTTTTCCGAATCACAATAATTTTCTGCACTTTTCTTTCAATCATGTGAAATCAAACACAACAATGGAATTTGTGATTTTGAATACATTCATATGGTTTTGTAACATTCCATGTTTCAAACCCGTAAGTGTTAAGAAGAAAGCAACCCACCATGAGACAACCCTTCACATCTAAATATGGACATTCAAATAAATGAAACCCAACACTGTGTTTTCCAAATCACATTTCTTTTTTCCAATTGATTTTGTCAATCATACGAAAGTTAAACACAACAATGGAATGTGTGATTTGGAAGAAAATCATACTGTATTGTAACATTCCATATTGCAAAACCCTTGGTTTTAAGAAGCAAGCAACCCACCATGAGACAACCCTCTACATTTAAACAAGGAGATTCAAATAACTGGAACCCAGCACTATGTTTCCCATTTAGAATTATTTTGTTCAGTTTTTTTATCAATCGACTGAAATTTATGCACAACAATGGAATGTGTGATTTGGAAGATAGTCATACTGTATTGTAACATTCCATATTGAGACAAGGAAAGATAAACAATAGACTATTTTCACAAGATGATTTCCTTTAGAATTCACAGATTCAACTAATATCATATTGAAGAATGATCACAGAAGCACAAAGACATTTGTGATCAAGAAAATAATAACAAACTCAAGGATTCAATCTTATTTCCTTTTTTCTCAATACAAAATATGGGTTCAAAGGCTCCATGGGTGCATAAAAAAATTGTCTGAAAATAGAAAATGCCCTTCTCCCCCCTTTTCCTCTCTTTCTTTCCTCCCAATTTTTTTTCTCCAATAATTGTTCACAATCCTCCTTAAAAATGACCAAGGTTGTAATAATTCATTAAGAAATGGACAATGTTTCCATTACACCCTAGGAATTCGGTCACTATTCATAATTACAAAATTTTCATGCATGTAAAATAAAGATTTAGTTTATGTCGAAAGAAACTATTTTTGTTGACAACTGCATAAAGAAACCAAGTTCGCTAAACAACCGGAGGAGCCAGAGCCCATAAAATCTCTGCAAGCATTTCATTAAGAAAATTATTAAATTCGGCTCGCTCTTCCTCTCTATCTAAGATAGAGATCACCCTCCAATATTCGGTGTTGCTGCACTTTTCCTTCCATGCAAGCGAATGTAGCTCAGAAACAATTTTGAGTTGTTCCTCCTCAAGCCACATTAAATTAGGATGAATGATTGGTACTGGCTCGATTTCCCATTCCACAATTTCACCAGGAACCACCATGTCAAAGAAAACCTAGGATCAAAATTCTACCACCTTAACAAAACCGTGGGTGTTAAGAAGCAAGAAACTGACCATAACAAAACCCTTTACATTTCAAGTGGATGATTAAAATAACAGAACCCTAGCATTGTGTTTCCCATTTAGAATTCTTTTCTGCACTTTTTTTTTCAATGTTGTGAAATTTAAACACAACAATGAAATGTGTGATTTGGAAGACATTCAAGTAACATTCCATGTTGTAAAACCATGTGTGTTAAGAAGCAAGCAACCCACCATTAGACAACCCTTTAAATTTAAACAAGGAGATTCAAATAACTGAAACCCAGCATTATGTTTCCCATTCAAAATTATTTTGTGCAGTTTTCTTATCAATCGACTGAAATTTAAACACAAAAATGGAATGTGTGATTTTGAAGATAGTCATACTATATTGTAACATTCCATATTGCAAAACCATGGGTTTTAAGAAGCAAGAAACCCACCATGAGACAACCCTCTACATTTAAACAAGGAGACTCAAATAACTGAAACCCAGCACTGTGTTTCCCATTCACAATTATTTTGTGTAGTTTTTTTACTGAAACCCAGCACTGTGTTTCCAATTTAGAATTATTTGGAGACTTGCAAAAGAGAATAACAATTGAACTAATATAGTGGAGGCTAAATACTTCAATGGGTTACTTGTTATTGATTTTCCAAATTTGGATAACTTATATAATGTCTTACTTATATGAATTAAAGTAAAAAATTATAGATAACTCATTAGAAAGAGACCAATTTAAAATGTAGGAAATGGGTTGAAGGCTAGATTTTATTATGATTCTTGGTTGGGAAACACTCTCCGTAATTTTTCAATCCCTTGTTTAGCTATCAAGGATGGTCTTTCTTCTTTATTTTCATACTGTGTGGCTAATTACTAGGGATATGGTACTTAATGTAGAAAGTTGATTAATTTATTTACTCCTCTCAATCATCTCAATCAAGAGGTTATTATCTACCTTATAGAGAAGTTAAAGAGTTCTATATAGTCTAGTTTAATAAGAAAAAATAGACCATTTGGTTGGGTTCTTCCATATGGAAGTGTACTATTGCATCTACTTATCTCCTTTAACATGATATACATGTTGAGGTGTTTGAAAAGAAGAAGGTTTTTAACAAGAATATATTACATAAATTCAATGACATCTAGCAGGCTACTTGTTAGAGTAAATTATTGATTATTGATAATCTTAAAAATAGAGCCATTACAATCCCAAATAGGTGTGATCTTTGTGAGAATAATGTTGAGTCTTTTTTTCACATTTTTCCAGAATATTTAGTCACCTACTCTATCTAAATATCAAGTTCTCACCCTTAATGATGAATGGAGATTCCCTTGGTATTTTAAACTAACTCAATTACCTTTCTCCCCCTCTTGGAATATCTTAAAAATTATTAAAAGCTATAAGAAAATCCACTCCATAAATGAGGAAACAATTGATCATCTCTACCATGGAGGTAGTGGAAAAACTATTTCTTTAGACAATATCAGTTGTTTTATGGAAAACGTCGCATTGGTATGATGGAAAATCTTTTCCTAGTAAAATTACTTGTGGAATAATTATGAGAAGTGGGATTGATTGCAATTATGTGATCCTGGGAGATTTATTGAATGTCTTGATAATAATTGAAGTTTATCAAAATATTTATTTGGGTTACTCCTTTAGATTTATCACAATCTAAAACTTGGAGGTCAATGATATCACCATTTTTCTCTTTATTTGTAAAGGATACTACCTATCAATCAATCTCCTTATTGATCCCTCTTTGGGAATCAACTTCTTTCATTTTCTTCAATGAGACTTAATAATTTCATCATTTTCTACTTGTTTATGGACTAGTACATTTGGAATATTATCATGGGAGATGAGAGACTATGAATAGAGGCTTATTATTGTCAATAATACAATAAAAAAATTAATATTTGGCAATCCTTGCAAAGGGTGAGCTAAATCCATTTATATAATACATAGATAGTTACGATCCATTAGTTCATAGAGATTTCATTGTAAAATGGAAGAGAAAGAAGGTTATTGTGAGGGATCTGAAATTTTAAGACTCTAAAGAGTTCAAAATTGTAGTTGCTATCATGTCTAAGAAAAGAGCCAAGACCCATGAAGTGAGCAAATGTCAAAGAAAAGAAAACATTGACACTTTCGTAAAAGGGTTTGAGAAGCTCATTAAATGATAATTAAGATATCTCAAGGAGGCTCTTCCTTAAAATGAATTCAAATTCTTTCTGATTAAATCTTTTACCCTAAATGAGAAGTATAAATTATCTATCTTTTGTTAAATAACTTTCCCTTTGTAAACAATATAAGGCATTATTACCTAGTATGCTTTGCTTTGTACCTTTCATTGTATATCGAGAAATAAGTCATGAATGAGATTCTAGGTAAGAAAGAATGGTCCACTACACCAAGTTTTTATAATTTAACTTTATAATTGTGATAAATCCAATTCCTTACTTCTCAAATCCAACCATAGGGTGGTTGTTAATGAAAAAGTGCTCTTATTTTATAAGAATCAAGTCTCTTTTATGTGGGAAAAGATTCTCTAACCCTGAAAAATGTGATCACTAAAATTTCTCCCTATAGTTCCCACATTTTTAAATCTTACAAAAGGTCTAGTCTTGGTGAGGAAACTACAAATGATCCCACTAAATCTTCACTATTCCTAGTGTTATCTTCTTTAAACTTATTAGACCTATAGGTAGAGCTAGTATTAGTAGAAGTCCCACCCCCTCTAATCTTAGTGTTGAGGTGATCCATCTAATGTTTCCCCTATTGATATCATTTCCCCTCCCTCTAATACAAAAGGAAAATACCTAGATATCATTGGTTCTTCAATTGAGTTTAATGATAACCCTAGATTTAAGAATATATAAACAACTACTAAAAGGAATAATAATTATATCAAGGAGACTATGGCCTAAAATGAAATCACTCAATGATGTTTTTAATCTTCAACATAGATTCCTAAAGTGGTTTAAGAATGAAGTTGAGAATGAAATTAAGGATGGAGAAAATTCATAAATAGGTGAATATGGATGTTACTAAAATTGAGATTAAAGTGAGATTGTTTGATAAGGATTGTACAAATACATTGCTTGGATTAAGATTCTATTTATATTGTAATCATATTTCTATGTCATGCATCTTGAACACTCTTAGAATGTGAATTTGGATTCCTATAGTGTATAATTATAGAGGTATCTTCTATTTATATTCTAATGGTAACCTTGGCATTATTTTTCATATTACATTTGACTTTAGACTCATTTAAACTATTTTCCATTTCTTAAGTACTAGAAGAAGAAGCTGAGAATCTTGTCATAAAAATGAGTCCCACATGTGTTAGTGGCTCCAAAATAGAGAACTATATTTAGGGATTTAATCCATAAGATAGTTATGGATCGAACATGTCTTTGCAGTTTTATTTTGTATTTAGGGTCTCATTGATTGAGCCCATATGACGTCCATGTGAATTCACTTATGTCCAAGGTGGGTATTGGATTTTTTCACATACTAAGGCCTTGGTCTATTATTTTGGTGAAAAAAATTATGGCTTTTGTCTCTTTTCTTATGTATTAGTAGTATAAGATAGTAGTTTAATATCATTTTGTCTAGTGTTTTTTTTCAATGGTGCGAAATTTAAACACAACAATGGAATGTGTGATTTTGAAGACATTCAAAAAATTGAAAACTCCACATTGTGTTTCCCAAATTTCAAATTAAAAGAACTTGTAAAACCCTCTACATTTAAACAAGGAGATTCAAATAACTAAAACCCAACATTGTGTTTCCCATTCAGAATTATTTTGTATAGTTTTTTAATTGAAACCCAGCACTGCGTTTCCCATTTAGAATTATGTTTTGCAATTTTTTTTTTCAATGGTGCGAAATTTGAACACAACAATGGAATGTGTGATTTTGAAGACATTCAAGCAACTGAAATACTCCACATTGTGTTTCCCAAATTTCAAATTAAAAGAACTTGTAAAACCCTCTACATTTAAACAAGGAGATTCAAATAAATGAAATGCAGCGTTGTGTTTCCCATTCAGAATTATTTTGTACAGTTTTTTATTGAAATCCAGCACTGCGTTTCCCATTCAAAATTATTTTTTGTAGTATTTTTTTTCAATGGTGCGAAATTTAAACACAACAATGGAATGTGTGATTTTGAAGACATTCAAGCAATTGAAATACTCCACATTGTGTTCCCAAATTTCAAATTAAAAGAACTTGTAAAACCCTCTACATTTAAACAAGAAGATTCAAATAAATGAAACCCAACATTGTGTTTCCCATTCAGAATTATTTTGTACAATTTTTTATTGAAACCCAGCACTGCATTTCCCATTCAAAATTATTTTTTACAGTTTCTTTTTTAAATGGTGCGAAATTTAAAGCCAACAATGGAATGCATGATTTTAAAGACATTCAAGCAACTAAAATACTCCACATTGTGTTCCCAAATTTCAAATTAAAAGAACTTGTAAAACCCTTTACATTTAAACAAGGAAATTCAAATAAATGAAACCCAGCACTGTGTTTCCCATTTAGAATTATTTTGTATAGTTTTTTATTGAAACCCAACACTGTGTTTCCCATTCGGAATTATTTTTTGCAGTTTTTTTTTTAAATGGTGCAAAATTTAAACCCAACAATGTAATGTGTGATTTTAAAGACATTCAAGCAACTGAAATACTCCACATTGTGTTTCCTAAATTTCAAATTAAAACATCTTGTAAAACCCTCTACTTGCAACAAATGTACCCCTCACATCGATTTCATCTATATTCTCCTACAAATCCTCCATGTGCACTCCACACTTCAGCTTATTTGGTTGATAGGCCTTCTCCTCGAAGTCGTCCACGTGCACTCAAACCTTCAACTTTCCCTTTCAACATGCAGACAAAAAACAAAACAAATAGTATTTTTACCTTGCTTTCTCCAAACAGAAAAGGCCCACGTCATTCCCTTCCACTTTTCCTACACCAGACAAAAGAAACTTGCCAATGAAGCTAACCCGCCCACTTTTTCACCTGACAACGAGTGGGAAAATGCACCTGACGGTGCCGTTAACTCCCGCTTGACCATCGCTCGGACGTTTCGTCCCGTCCGCCGGTTTTAGGCATCTAGCGGGCTCCACACTACTTCTCGTCACGTTATGTATGTATCCATGTATGTTCTTATGTATTTTTTTCATGCATTTTTTGATGTACATAGGTGAATTTTGTCTAGTAGTTAGTTGGCTCCAGTTTACACGACCACCTAATAAATTTAAGAAAAAATAAAACTCCTTAAAAAATTAAATAGATTTGAAAAGGAGATAAAACATGAATTATGGGCTGAGGAAAGTACCAACATGACAGGGGTGATATCGACATGATAGGGGAGGGTACAGCTCTATAGACCCCATAACCCCAAATGATATATTTTTTTAAATTTTTTTCAATTGACATTTTTTTATAACAATGATTTTATTTCATACTTGGAGGTGATGAAAATATTTTCAGGCCCAAAATTATATTATTTTCTGTGGATTTTTAAAAGGTTGAACCTTTTTTTTAATAATATATTTGTGCACATGGTGAAATTGGGTTGTGACTAAATTTGTTTTTGCATTTTTTTTAACTTTTTCTCATAGGTCAAATTTAACATCACTCTTCGTCTCTCAACCAACCTGAATCCAACGATGAGGTCCATTTTGTTCCAAAAGGTCATCTATGAAATTTCCCGTAAAAACCCTCATATTAAAACTCAAACCAAGAGACCCTTTTTCATCCAAATTTGAAAAACTTCAGATCTGCAATAAACCCAACAAATCTTGACAACCCAAAAGCCCAAATCTGCATACAAACACTTGAAACATGTGTTCCATATCCTTTAATTCCTCAAATGCTACATGCATGTCCATGGATTTAACTTTGCAAAAAATATCAAACTAGGATTATAACAAAAATTCTTCAACCATGAAAGCTCTGATACCACTTGTTAGGAAATATTACATTTAACCCATGATCTTAATCCATTTCATACATAACCCATGAGAGATAAACGTGCATACAAGTTGCCAAAATTCATAGATCAAATAGACAAGCCACAAGATAACACAAGATATACCCTAGGAAAACCCTCAAGAGGGAAAAAACTAGCCTCCAAAAGCATCCATACTCCATCATATTATTCAGCAACAAAGCAATACATGAGTTACAATGAATACCTCTAAAGCATCAAGCCCTCCAATGCATTTACATGTGTCCAAGCATGAAAACACACATCCCATGCCATGCTTCACAAATTCACTCCTCAACAAGACTCAATAATGATAGCCAAACCACTTAGCCAACCTAAACCACTACACATGTTTACTTTAATAGATACAAGCTCACACAAAATACAACTAGTGGTAAGTTAAAACCACGTACCAAAAAACCATATGAATTCAAAACCACTAACCCCTTATTTAATATTGGGTACTAAGACATTAAATTATTTAATATTTCCCCAATATTAAATTATCACATGTCTCTCACACATTAAATAATAATACAATGTTACAATACAACATCAAGTGGACCCCAAATAATTACCTAGTGTGATTATCCACACCACCAAGGTGCATCACAACTAAATAATTATTTAATTACAACATTATAATAATCAATTTACACAATGATTTTCAACACCATATCTTAACAAGATAAGTATCTAATACAACAAGGATTCAATAAAGATATCGTATATAGTAATATTTACTTCAAAGTTGAGAAAGATCAAATCTTAGTTGTTGTTGTGTATGTTGATGACATAATTTTTGGAGGAAATGAAGTGATGTATAAGAAGTTTTCAAAAGAGATGTAGACAGATTTTGAGATATGTATGTTTGGGGAGATGAATTTCTTCCTTGGGCTACAAATCAATCAAACAAATAAAGGTATATTCATTTCACAATCAAAGTATGTCAAAGAAATGTTGAAGTTTGGAATGGAAGAATCTAAATTGGTATGTACTCCTATGGTTACTAGTTGAAAATTGAGCAAGAATGATGACTCCCCTAAGGCTGATCAAAGTAAGTACAAATCAATTATTGGTGGACTGCTATATCTAACTACTACTATATCGGATATCATGCAAGCAGTTTTTCTTGTGGCTAGATTTCAAGAAGATCCTAGAGAGTCACATGCTGCAGTAGTAAAAGTTATATTCAGATACTTAAAGGACACTTTGGATTAGGGCCTATGGTATCCAAAGGATACGAATTTCACTTTGAGTGCCTACACAGATGTAAATTGGGCTAGTTGTGTTGATGATAGGAAAAGTACAAGTTGTAGTGCATTCTTTCTTGGATGTAGATTGGTATCATGGCCAGGTAAGAAACAAGATTTAGTATCTTAATCTACTACATAGGTTTAGTACACTGCAACAACATCTTGCTACACACAAGTGTTATGGATAAGGAAAATATTGAAGGATATCAGAGTAGTGTATGATGAGCCTATCTCTATCTTTTGTGACAAGACAAGTTCAATCAATATTTCAAAGAATCTAGTGATGCATTCAAAGACAAAACATATTTCAATCAAATATCACTTTCTAAGAGATAAGGTTTTGGAGAATGAAGTGAAGCTTGAATATTTTCCTACAAGGGATAAGATTGCTAATATGTTCACTAAGGATCTTCCTAAGGATACTTTTGACTACCTCTGGGAGAAATTGAGGGTGATTTCCCATCCTCTGAACTAGATGCATAAGGATATGCATAAATTCAGTGGATCTCAAGGTTCATTCTTATTCTAGACTGATTTTGGTGGCTACCCCTCAAGGAGAGTAGGTAGTGGCATTGCTAATTGTTGCAATCAGAAGAGTGTGTGTTGTCATTGTGCAATGGTTGTTGATATGGTGTAGGTTGTTGTGTGCTCCTAAGGGGAGTATTCAAAGAAGTAAAGGAAAGGTGCTGCAGAGTAGTGGAAAGTAAGTTCTTTGATGTCAAAGTAAGGGAATAAACAATACAAAAATTATGTCCTTTTCCATTGATGTCAAAGGGGGAGAGAAATATGCGAAAAGAACAATTTATCAAGGAGAGAGAAACATGTGAAAAATAATGAGTATAAAGGGGGAGAGAAAGTCATAAGTCATTTAGGGAGAGAGAAAAATGTGTAAAAGATAAATCATATGAAGAGTTTTATTGTTCAAAGCTATTGTGTCTTTGATGGTTTTTCACATCATGTGTTGCCATCAATGACAAAAGGGGATATTGTTGCAAGTATGAGCAGTTGGTATTGTCATCGATGTCAACAAGTCTGTGTTGTCATTGATGTCTATTGATATTGTTGCAAGAATGAGAGAAGTTGATGCTTTGATTAATTGCATTATGTTGTCATTAGTAAAGCTACTAATGTCAACCTCTAGTGTTGCTTTGATAAGATTTTGTCTATGGTTGTGGAAGTGTTGAAGATGATGAGGACATTTCTTTGGTTCTTGGTTTGTGTTTTTTTTTTGCTTTGCATTTCTTCTAGGTTGAATATATTCCTATGTGATTTGGATATGTTGGTGAGAAGAATTACTAGATGTTATATTCAAGAGTTGGTGTGTTGGATCGTTGTACAGAAGTTGTGTTCATCATTGTTTGACTATGCATTGTAGAGGTGTTTGGGAGAAATTTTTTTAATCTGCATTTCTTAGTAGTTATGTTTCATGTCTTGCAATTCTACAGGTGTGTTGATGATGTTGGTAGTTTACCTCAATCAAGATGGTTTGAGGTTTGGTGCTTAGGAAGATGGTTTTTCAAGTAATAGTGTATGCCAGAGTTGTCTGGATGTATTGGGTGTGTACATTCTTCAGGTGGAAGTTGTTGTGAAGGAGTTTGTTGGATTTCAAGGTGTTTGAGGAATATTCTAGATCATGTTTGAGTGTGGTGTGTGGTTCACAAGTCATCCTTGGGTTTGAGGAAGCATGCACTCAAAATTTTAATAGTGTTTGCATGGGTAACTACTGACCTAGTGTTAACACTACATGCAATGAATAAATATTATTTGTGGTAGTGTGTAGTTGAGTGGAGTTGTTGATTTGGGTCCTAATTAAGGTTTAATGTGGTTGCATTCACTTCTATCTACCACAAAAGTGTTTTGGTTCCAACCTAATTTTAATTTGCATGTTTGAAGTGCATAGCCAACCTTAGAGAGTGTTTCAAGGTTGAAAATGGTATAAGTATGAGTTGAGTGTTTTAGAGATGTTAAGATAGATGTGTGAGATGTAAATGATGTGAAGTTAAGAGTGTTAGAATGTGAAATTGAGCAGTGTAGTGTGAGCTTTAATGTGTTAGTTTACTGAATATAGTGAGCAGAAGGTGGCTATAATTCTTCAATCTGACTGTGAAGGTTTTGATGTCATTGTGGTGGATTATTTGTTACATTGAGATGTTTTTTCTTTGTGTAACATTACTTCCCTATCTTATTTTCCATTTTGGTAGTGAGCCTTTCTTCTTTGGGTAGTGAGCACTCTGACAATGAGCCCTATTGTATTCAGTGTTGATATTACTTATATTGTGAGCTAATTATCACCGTGGTTTTTACCTTCTTGGGTTTTCCACGTAAATCTACTGTTCTCTTGTGTACGGTGTTAATTTATTTTTAGTTTATGTTATTTTATTTTCATGCTAAGTCATCATAATATATTTGATATTTTAATGAATGAATATGGATCAAAATTTTAATGAGGGTTTTGATGTGTTAAGGTACAACTAATTCACCCTCCCCCCTCTTAGTTATCTTGTGCATTCAATATATTTCTTATTAGAGGTCAGATTGTTTGATTTGAGTATCTTTTCTTTCTAGACATCCTCTTCCAAATCTTCATCAATATCTCCACCCACGAGTCCATAAACTCTCTCATTCCCTTTAGCTCTAGTCTAGAAGGGATTTAGGGGGTTTCTTCCTCAGAGCTATTGTTCTCTACATAAAATTAGGAATTTCTTGCATTTAATTGTAATATGGGTTAGAGGAAGGCCCAAAAACCTCTTGAACCAAATTCCCTTCCTTATTACCTTCCTCCTCCTTTGTATTAGTGTCATCCTTTAAAGTCTTAGAGGAAGAAGCACTAGTAGTTTTATCATAAAAAAGGGTAACCTATGGGTTATGACTAACAACCTTTCTAGGGGTGTTATCTTTCATGTAATTCACTAGAAGTAACATAAGACCTTGTTGAATTTGATTCATGTTTGGAGCCTTCCTAGAGTCTTTAATGGAATTATTCATTGAAACCAACAAATAAAAAAGGAAAGACACATGTATTTTATGGTGAAAGTGGTTCAAAATCACAAAATAATAGCCATAAACAAAATCATATCTCCCATCCATGGTGACATACCTATGATAATTTCCACCATAGTATCCCAAAATGAATTGAGTGAGTTCATTTCATATCCAAAGTCTAATTTCACTAATTTATCTCTCATTTCCCTTATAGAATAGTTGCATTGATTCTTCCCCATCTTTTAAATATTTGTACAATTTTATACTAGTAGTTGAGAGGCCCATAACATGAGCAATGAGATACTCATTGATGCTACAATCCCAATCAAACATTGACACTTTCCTATTTTTCCATGTCTTTGCAAAGGTTTTAGAGGCCTCAGGATCATGAAAATCTAGACACGCCATAAAAGGGGTTAAACACCCCTCCATAAGAAATCTTCTAGACCTTGGGATTGCAATAGATCACCTCACAATAGGTGACTCAACCCTATTTTTTCACCTCCTAATTTTTAATTACTATCACTATTTCTATTCATAGTTACTTTCAAGTTAACTATCTCTGTTAGATACTTAGCATTCCCATCACAACAAAAAAATAATTGTAAATAGTACCAAAAGTCTCAGAACCAACTAAAATTCATGATTATTAAGCATTAAAACCCCTCATCTAGGGATAATTATTTCTAGGATGAAAGTTACCATGCCATGTAAAATCATTAACTTGGTGTAGCTTCATAGTCATGGGAAGCGATGAAACATCTTCCCAAATCTATAATTGATTAAAAGTGACACAAAAAATGGTGAGGGAGTTAGCCAAATCATTCCCCTCATGGTACATGTGTTAAAAATAACTATCAACAAAGCCTTGAGTAATTTGGTTGTAGTCATTAATTAGGTTGCCAATCATCCATGAAGGCTCATGAATCCTCCTTAGGAAATGAGACTATTGTTGCTACATCCATAATTTCCAATGATTTAGTGCAACAAGACAATCATCATCTTCACGATACAACTACTTGGGATGAGTACTTCATAGAGATTAGAAGTTTGTTTATGAGTCATACATTATAGAATTTGAGGACACTAGTTAGGATGTTCATATCCTTTTTGTTGTTAGCTCTTATGGAGTTGCATCATCCACAAAATTAATGAGAGGGTGATATTTTAGAACTATGTCACACTTTAATAGAGTAAATGGCCAATGCAAACACAATTTTTAACTTGGACAACCTAAAAGTGACATTTATGTTTTGAAATTTGAAATCATATAAACTAATGAAATATAGAAATCTTAATATAGTTTGTGTTAATAATTTAAAAATAAAAAATAAAACTGGTTGGATATATTTTTTAAAAAATTTACAAAATTATTTTGATTACTTTTTTAAAGTGAGTTCAGTGGTACATCACAAAAATATAGATTTTTTTCTTTTATTTTGTTCATAGCTAAATAGCTTGAAAATTTAGTGAATGGAGGGGAAAAAATGTTGAATAGTTCTTGTAAGAGTTTTTCATTTAATATAATGATATAATATATAACAATAAATCCTTGTTATAGAGACAAGGATAAAACCCTAGGATATAATAAGATCACGACAATGTGTGAATTCTATGATATGAAACACAAAAATCACATGACCTAAGTAACTTTAAGTATACTTATGTGAATAGGACCTAGTAATAAACTAGTTCTGGTAATATATTATGTTCTCACCAAGATCCCCCTTAAGTTCAACTTAGGGAGTATGATAAAATTTAAAGATGCATTGATGCGTGAATGATGGATGAGTCTCCCAAAGGAGGATTTAACAAATTATATCAAATAAATTTATAATTCTTTTTCTTGTATATCAGGTTAACCTACAACTATTGACTCTATTTTTCATGATGGGAAGCCTATTTTTTAGGTCACATATATGAATAAGAGCACTAAAATAAAATAAAAATAAAGAGGCCATATGGTACTTGTCTTATATGATGTGGCTAAATTAATTATAAGCTAAAACACATACTTAAAGCAATAGGAAAATCGTTTATTTTAATTCTAGTTGTCTAGAGCTATGAACTAAACTTAAACTATTTTCAAGTTCAAGTTCACATTATACATGGGAATTTATTAAAACATGCAAGATATTAGGTTCCAACAAAGCCAATATATTTTCCAATACTTTATATGACGCATTCGATAAGGTGATTGGCCTCCATTTTTTTGTCGTTGTTTTATCACCTTCTTTTGGAAATAATTTGATGAGCCGCTTATTTATATTCTTCACCAATGAACCTTTTTTAAGTGATTCCATGTAAAATTGGTGCAAGTCATCAAATATCCAATCACTGAAGGTCTTGTATAATTCAACTGATAATCCATCAATCCCAAGATATTTGTCATTATTCATAGAGATGATGGCCTTCCTAATCTCATCTTTGGTTATATTTTTTGAGAGAGTTGTAGCATCATCCTTGGATATATTTATGGTATTAAGAACTTGATAAGAGCTCTATCTTGGACACATTCTTCCTTATTACCCTCAAATTGGAACAACTCTTTGTACAAAAGGAAGAATTGGTGGAGGATGTCCTCCTAGTTTGTTAAGGTAACCCTATTGTGTCAAATCTATTCAGTTTTCTCTTTTATCCCCTTTCCTTTGATGGATATAAAGAAGAAATTAGAACCCTTGTGTTGAATAGGAAAACTAAGAGGGGGGTGAATCAATTGTCATATATTTTAACCTTAATTCAATCATCAAAACTAATACTTAATACTACTTAAATGATTAATCATCAAATGCCAATGCAAAAACTTAGATCCAACTCATAAACACAATAACATCAGATTTACGTGGAAAACCCAATGAGGAAAAAACCATGGTAAGGATTAACTCACACAATAGAGAATATCAAAACTTATTACAAAAAGTCTCATTATCTGAAACAAGGCTCATTTCTTAAGATAAGGCTAACTGCCTGAAACAAGGACTCACTGTCTGGAACAAGGGATCACTATCCAATAGGGCTACAACCTAGAGGGCTCATTTCCATAGAGATAGAAAGAAGAAAAAGAAGAATTGTTATAGAGAGACTACAATCCTAATGCAATAAAGGATTCCACCACTATCAATTGATTAACTTGCATGAATGATAGATTTTTCCTTTTGCTCACTACATCTGGTAACTCAACATTAAGCTTCACACTGATCTACCACATACATCTCACACACACTTTATGAATAGAATCAATGCCATGTCTACTCTTTCACTTATCTTCCTTCTTTTGTCTTGTATGTTTTTCATTACTAGCTCATCCTATATTTATACTATTTCCAACCTTGAAAAAGATACAAAGTCGACCATCCAAATTCAAATATAAATTAGGTTGACACCAAACATGCTAGGGTGGAATTAGAATGAGGGTGAACCAAACACATGCTTCAATATGACCCAAAATAGATCCAACAAAATTCATCAACTTCAAAGATAGTGCTTAACACAAGGTCAGCCAAACTAGTGTAAAATACATAGAACAATTAAGCTCGAAACTTCCAAAAACCAAAAATATCTTCAATGTAACCAAAACATCTTAACTCTAAAACTACAAGTCAAAATATTTCATCAAAGAGAAATCTAGACTAGCAAAGTTTCTCCTGGACCTCAACCAGAACATAGAAAAACATAGTTCACAACTGGTTAACACAACTCAAACTTCACAACGAACCAACAACCAAAAATATGGATATAGAAACCTTCAACAACCATGACCAACATATTTGAACCACATGAACATAGGGGTAAATACCAGAGAAATGACTGAATACCTGTAAACTTTCTTTAATATGATTTTCTCAATATCCTCAACATATACAACCAACAAAAACTAGTAGATAACCAATTGACTAGTTGACATCAATGACAATACCTTCATTCCTTTCTCTATTGTTGCAACAATCTCCCCCTTTTTCATTGATGGCAACACATGATGTGAAAAACCATCGAAGACACCATACCAGTTTTGAATATACTTCTCAAGATTTTTCTTTTTACTTCTCCCCCTTAGAAGATCATCTTCCTCATTAATTTCTTTCTCTCATTAGCTTTCTCTCCTTTTCACATGCTTTCTCTCCCCCTTCGACATCAATGTCAAAGGAAAAAGATATGTTCATTGAATCTTCCTTTGATATGAAAAAAATACTCACAATGACAACACTTGAAACTACTTGCTCCCCTTGAGAGGTAGCCACTAAAGCATCAGTCCAAAAAGAGAGAATCATGAATCCACTAGACTGATGCACCTCCATATGCATCTTAGTTTATTAAAGGAGGGTCAATAACCCCTAACTTCTCTTGGAGATACTCAAAAGTATCTTTAGGAAGAGCCTTCATGAAAATATCAGCAATCTAATCCTTTTTCAGAACATGCTCAAGTTTTAATTCATTCTCCATGACCTTCTCTCTCAAGAAATGATATCTAATAGATATATGCTTCATCCTTGAGTGCATCATAGGATTCTTTGAAATGTTAATTGCACTTATATTATCACAAAAAATAGAAATAGGATCATCATATAGCACTATGATATCTTTCAATGTCTATTTCATCCATAGAACTTGTGTACAACAAGATGCAACGATAATATACTCAACTTCAGTAGTAGACAAGGAGACCAAATATTTCTTCTCACTCAACCATACCACCAATCTACATCCAAGAAAGAATGCACCACCACTTGTACTCTTTTTGTCATCAATACATCCAACCCAATCTACATGTATATATGCACTAAGTGTAAAGTCAGTATCTTTAGGATACCACAATCCATAATCCAAAGTGCCATTCAAATATTTGAATATTATTTTAATAGAAGCAACATGTGTTTCCTTCATATCTTCTTGAAATCTAGCCACAAGACATACCACATGCATAATATATGGTCTAGTAGTATTCAAATATAGTAATACACCAATCATAGATCTATACTTGCTCTAATCAACCTTAGGTGAGTCATCATCTTTACCCAATTTGCAACTAGTCGCCATAGGACTACATACCGGTTTAGAACCATCCATCCAAAACTTCTTCAACATCTCTTTCACATATTTAGACTCTAAAATAAAAATTTATTTCTCTGTTTGATTAATCTATAGCCCAAGAAGGAAATTCATCTCCCCAAACATAGAAATTTTAAATTCTTTTTGCATCTTTTCATTTCCTTCAAAAATAATGCCATCAACATATACAACTATAATCAAGATTTTGTCATTATCAATCTTAAAGTAAAAAATATTTTCTGTCATACCTTTGTTAAATCCTTGCTAAATTAAATACATGTCTAACCTTGCATACTAAGCTCTAGGAGCTTGCTTCAATCCATATAAAGCTTTCTTCAATATGCATACCATATCCAGTTAATCTGTTAACTGAAATCCTTTCTGTTGTTCCATGTAAACTTCTTCTTCCAACTCACCATTCAAAAATGCTAACTTGACATCCATCTAATAGAATTTGAAATATTTACAAGTGACCAATGCCAAGAACATCCTTATAGATTCCATTCTTTCTACCAAGGAAAAATTCTCCTATAAATCTATGCCTTCTACTTGTGAGTAGCCTTTACACACAAGGCTTGCTTTGTTTTTGACAACTTCTCCATTCTCATTCAACTTATTTCTGAACACTCATTTTGATCCAATGATATTTTTACCTACCAATCTTGGGACCAATTCCCAAGTCTGATTCTTCTCAATCTGCAAAAATTCTTATTTCAACGCTTCCTTCCAATGTTCATCTTTACAAGCTTCACTTACCGTCTTCAGCTCAATCTCAGAGAATAAACAAAAATTTACTTCAACAGCTTTACTTCTGATTAACATGCCTTTTGTCTTGTCTCCAATAATCTAATTTTCTAAATGATTCCTTTGTACATATTTTAGTGTCCTAGGGGACATCACCAAAGCATCTTCTTCTCTTTAATTATGGTTTTCCTACTTCTCCTGCTCATCTTTATCCTATTCTTCCATAATTTCTTCTATTCTTGCGCAATCATGTTCATCAGACACATATCCATTAATGTCAATATAATTCTTCATTGTCTCATCAACCTTCACATTTGAGGTCTCTACAATTTTTCTCAATATTTTGTTGAAACATATATATGCCTTGCTTTTAGTAGAGTATCCAATAAATATTCCTTCATCACTTCTTGCATCAAACTTACCCAAAGTTTCCTCATCTCTTCTAATATAGCATTTTCTTCTGAATACCTTGAAATATTTAATTGTAGGAATTCTTTCGTGTTATAGCTCATAGGGAGTCTTTGCACTATTTTCTCTTTCTTGACCTCAATTGAACACATAAATAGTGGTATGAATAGCTTCTTTCAAGTAAACTTTCGATAATCTAGCTTTAGTAATCATTGACCTAACAACCTCTTGAACCATTCTATTCTTCCTTTCAACAACTCCATTCTGCTGAGGAGTTCTCAAAGTAGACAACTGTCTCTTTAGTCCATGTAATTCAAAAAACATATTGAACTCATGGGAGGTGAATTATCCACCCCTATCAGATCTTAAGCATTTTATTCTCAAATTCACTTCATTTTCAACCATAGCCTTGAATGCCTTGAATCTCTCTAATGCATCTGATTTCTCTCTAAGAAATGTAACTCATGTATATCTAGAATAATCATCAATTAAAAGCATAAATTTCCTTTCACCAAGTAGACTTCACACTCTCCTAGGACTATAGAGATCTGTATGAACTAAATCTAGTAGTCCAATAGTAGATTGTTCCTTTGATCTATAATGACTTCTTGCTTGCTTCCCAAACTAACAATTCTTGCAAATAACAATAACACGCTTTGTAATTCTTGGTAAATCTCTCATGGCCTAAACAACACTAATTCTTGCCAAGTTATCAAAATTCATGTGACACATTCTCCTATGCCATAACCAACTATCATTTATCTGATTCATAAAGCATCCTCCATCAACGCCCTTAAGTTGATAGATATTTCCTTTAGATTTCTTTCCCTTAGCAATCAATATTTTGGGCCCATTTTGGTTCTCACATTTATCATCCTTAAACACAAGATCATATCCTTTTTTACACATCTGACCAATGCTCAACAAATTATTCCTTAATCCCTTAACATAGTAAACATCGTCAATATGATGCTTTCCATCAAAACTTACTGAACCTATCCCATAGATTTTAGCACCAGTATCATCTCCGAACATAACCAAGCCTCCATCATATTTCTCAAGCTTAAAAAACTTACTCTTATCACCAATCATGTGATGTGAGAAACCACTATCAACTACCCAAAAAATATTTTCTCATTTAGCATGTAGGGCAGAGATAACCGTACCTTCATTTTTCTCCTTCTCCTTCTCTAGAGGGCTTTCCTTTACTTGTTTTTATAAATTAGTAGTAGGTTCATCCTTAATCACCAAGAAAAAGCATTCATTTTCATCTAAATCTTCATATTTTGAATCTTCATCTAAAATACTAGCATTCTCATTCACATAGTAAGCTCTATTAATCTTCTTTCCTTTCTTTTCTTTCTCATATCTTTGTTTATCCCTTTTTCCTCTTTTCAAACACTTTGCAACATAATGACCTATTTCTCCACAACTAAACAATTTAAATGGATACCTTCATACTTATCATAGAATTTTCTCATTCTTCTTACAAAGTTAGCTTCTATTTCATAAAAGTTTTCTTCATCCAAATCTTTAGCTTTTGTCGCTTTAAAAGTAGTCTTTGATTTGCATCCATTTCTTAGGCTCAACTTTCTCATTTCATAAGATGTCAAAAATCCTAACAATAGATCCTTAGTACAAGTCTTATAATCTATAGTCTTCTCAATAACACTCACCTTATCACTGTAAGCATCAGGAAGAGTTTTGAGAATCTTCTTTACAATCTTGGTTTTATCTATAGTAGTGTCAAGTGATCACATTATAGCCACTACTTCATCCAATCTCTGTACATAAGCTTTAACATTTTCATCTTTAGACATATACATAAGATCAAACTATGTTTCTAAATTTTAAAATTTTGCATCTTTAACTCTTTCATCACCATCATGTGCTCTTTCTAAAGAATCCAATACTTCCTTAGTTGTCTTCAAATTTTGAACCTTAATCAACTCGAAATGTACCAAACTATTCTTCAAGATGAAATTCACCTTATTGTCTGCTTCATGTGCTCTAATCTCTATAGTGTTGTAGTGAAAAGACATTGAGAGGGGGGGGTGAATCAGTGTTATTAACCTCTTTATCAATTTTAATTGAAACTGTAATAAACTAAATGTATGCTCTCATTTATCAATGGTAAACTCATTCATGTATTGAATGAAATCACTTAAACTGAAATGAGAATAGTGAAACATAGCAATTTAAAGCATTAAAGCACTAAATCAAATGAACCATAGATACTCAAATAGACACAAGATATGCTGAGTGGAAAACCCTCCTAGGGTAGAAAAACCACTCCTTAACCTATTGCCTTTTTCAAGCTTTCATTTCAATAATTATTTTTGGCAATGCCTCATAGGCTGATTTCTGACCACCAACTTACGGAACACCAACCCCTCTTTTTAGAGACACCAATCTCAAGGAGCACCAACCCCTTTTATGTTTTTCAATAGAACATACAATGATATAGAGGATCTCTCTCTTTCCCTGATTTCTGTCAAGTGCCTCTTGACAAACAATGTGTAGAATTCTCAAATGTCAAGAATCACACTTCAAAGTTCCACCCATTATCAAGCCTTAAGACATCTTGAGGAAAATATAATTACAATCTCAATAAAACTTCTCATCAAAATTTATTCTTAGTGATGTGTCAGTTTGTTTTTCTCACACTCTGTTTCATACATTTTCCATGATACTGTTCAAAACAGTTAACACACTATTTTCCCAATCTTTTTCCAGCAAAAACTAATACCCCTATTTCTCATACAAAAAAAAATTCTGCACAATACTTTCTCTTTTTGTTTCTCCTTTTTTATAAAAACCCTAATCTCTCTATTTTCATCTTTTACAGATTTTATTATTACATTCTTGGAAGGGTTACAACAATTGCTCATTTTTTACTTTCAAAGAATAACTCAAAGATTATTATCAGGTTACCAAACTTCCATCGACCAACAGTTCTAGGTGTTCTAGTGTTCCTGTGGGAAAGATCTGAAAGAGAAGTTATTCTGACAAGAATACCCAAGTAGCATGCACAAATAGAAAAATTCCCGAGTACCCAAGATTTCCTTCTCAAGTAGCCTGCACAAGCAGTGCTTAATGAACCCGCATTAAGATAATACATATTCCACAAAAAATAGCCACTGAAATTTCTGCTCGAGTAAAGTAACTGAAACACAATGATTTATAACCAAAATCCTTTAATCATGCTTTCAAGAACAATAGAAAATGAACCCAGGTAAGAAACTGAACAGATTCAAAGACATCATGATTACCCACAAACTCAAAGACTTCATTAAACTGATATGGTAACCCATCGAAAGAAAAATATAGTCAAGATTTAGAGTAAAACATTTCATATCTAATCATGAAAGGAATAGACTAATTTTTCACCTTTCCTTTAGCATAGACAACTTATCTCATAATAACCTTGCCTAAGAATTAATGGATCTGCAAGGCAAACAAAAAGATAAATACCTATGAAGACTGAAACTGATTGTCATGTTCATAGTTACCAGACCAGTAGTGAGAGAAATAGCCAAGACACCTTCCAATCTTGGGCCTTCACCCAATGACAGGAAGCTGACACAAAAATCGACCATTGTAATGGTCCTCTAACATTCCCTATACACTGTCCAAGGTTAGAAAGCCAGTGAAAGCAATGAAATGGCTGAGAGAAAGATTCCATGGTGGCGACTAGTGTAGGGTTCCAAACCCATGAGCAGTGAAAATGATAAAGATTTTTCCCTAAAATTCCAAAGCAAGCAATCGAAATCCTTTGAAAAAATGTGATAAAATTTGAAGTCCGAAAGGACTGATATGATAATTCATAAACTCATAATGCCCTTTGAAATCCACAAGAAAATCAAAGACTTGCATGCCGACAAGCACAATTGCCTTTGACTATTATTGACAATGTGAAATCATCGACCAAATTATGCTTTGAAGAAATTGATATGACTATCTTACATATCAAATGCTGATTTCCTAAGGTATTATTGTTTCCAAATGATCAAAGCTAAGTCACATCCAATGTGACATGAAAAATTAATCAATACCATTATACCTATTGTCGGCCTTGAGGCCCAATTAAATATCAACCAATAGACCCGAATGCAATATAATATGCACTCCCATAGTGTTTCAAACATAATTTCCAATGCCAAAAGATATCAATTAATATCAAAGCCAATTTCCACCTCATTAATATCCAATGCCATATAATGTCCAATGTAAAATACTTTCCAAAGCCTTCTGAAGTGTAATAAAGGCTAAAAACATCCTAAGTTCACAATTCCATTCCACATACCATAAACCATTATCAGTTGATTAAGGAAACCCGATAGGGTCTTCTTAAAACTAAAAAATAAACTACATCTCATAAACCCAAGCATCAAGAACCAGATACCATTACCTGAAAGTGATGAAGAGTGGCAGGGACAGCAAACACCCAACTATGATGGCAAAGACCCTCTAGCACTTAGGTTTCAACAAACACCCAACACTATGGTGATTTAGACCCCTTTTTGTCAAAAGGCTAGTAGCCTTACTCGGTAGGACAGTCAATATAAAACCCACATGGAGGACTTTCAAGACACCAAACCTATGGATTCAAACATCCAAAATGGACCCCTACAAAGTTCCAGAACCTTTCCTCTTGACTGTCAAGGCATCACTCACAATGGCCCTTTCTACCACTACTCCAAGAGGCCTAATTCATAGACCTACACTTGGATCTTGATTACCTAGGCTCTCCCCTTCACCCCAAAGCCAAAAAATGAACTCCTACAAGTTTTCCACACCTGATACCATCATTCCTAAGTGCCCTTCAAACAAATTCTTCAAAATCAAGCAAAAACTCACTTTTTTGCTTGTAAAATGGGCTTGCCACATAGAGATGTCAAGCCAAAACATTGAACCATTTTCCTCCAAATTTCTTGCCATTCTCCAAGACCTCTAGGACATTATAGTACACCCTCATACCTTCCATCCCACCAATATTTGGTAATGTTACAGCGTGGGAATGGAAGATGCATCCATATTTTGCTCAAAACCTTGATTTTAAGAGTTTTCAGACCACCCGGGAGTAAAATTAAGATATCTCCCTTCACTGATTTTTTTAGCGGCTAATAGTTGAAATTTGGGAATCCAAAATTGGCTAATAGTTCGAGCTACAATGTGACTTCAATCACCACATTTTTACAAAATTTTATTATAGTCTTATTTAAATTGCCAAATAATTTATTTTATTAAAAATTTCAACTCAAAAATTTGCCACAATATTCGATACATGATTAGATCAGATTCTCCTTAATTTTATAAATTATTGGAGAAATCTATATTAATTCACCAATAGTATATCATAACTATTAGTTGCTTTAGGACCATATTTCTAATCTTTACTTTCCACCATTTATTTAAATATAATCTAATGGCCCTTGTTGTATTCCACGAGGTAAAATGTACACATGATTTGTAATGCTCATGGGCCCCACAATTTTGGGTATCACGAGCATTATAGATTGTGGGTAAATTTCACCTTATAGGGTACAACAAGGGTTGTTAGACCAATGATCTAAAAGAATTTTTGAGCCCCCGTGAGAATTATAGATCATGGTTGCATTTTACCTTGTAGAATATAATGAGGGCGATTATATTATATTATAAAACAATGGTAGAAAGTAAATAATATAGTCTACCCCTTCAACTCATCGATAATTTCCACCCTTGGGCCCCTACTTTTCCATGAGAATTATTTTTAGATTGGATAGATTTGTCATCATAATTAATGCATTTTCCTATTATTTTTCAAGATTCGCCAAAAATTTCCACAAAATTTTAGTGATGTAAATAAATCGCCAATAAAAATAATATTTTTTTTGAAAAAAAGGAAAGTTTCACCAATAGAAATTAATTTTTTTTCCTCAAAAAATGAAAGATTCGCTAGGATTTTATATCTTTTTTTTAGGGGGGTTTCTTAAAGTTATCACTGTCTCCCTTATTACTCAATTAAATCTAACCACTCCAACTCCAAAAGAAATATTATTCAATTACCTCTCCAACCATTACACTCTTCAAGCATAAAAAAAAACGTACAGACCGTACCAAGTACGGGATCAACAAATTCTACAGGAAAAACATGGGGTTTGAGACCACCCGGTAGTAAAATGGGGATATCTCACTCAATTATTAATGAAATCACACCATTCCAATGCCAAAAGAAAGGTTATTCAATTATCTATCCAACCATTATAGTCTTGGAGTGTGGAACAACATGTACAGGCCGTACAACATATGAGATCAGCAATTTCTTTATGAAAAACTAAAAAAAAACAGCAACTTCTTATTTGAAACTCCTTCCAAACTTGTTCAACAGACTTTCCTTAACCAAGAGAGGCATATTTGAATCCTAATAACTCCATCCAATGTCCTCCAACTACCTCTTAGAACCGAAAAACCACTTTAACCACCTTTAGTTATACTCTAAAATGACAATTTTACCAATATTGTTCTTAATCACCATCCCTTTACAACTTGATTTTAAAGATCCCTCTTAACTGACCTATCAAAATTTTAAATACAATTGCAAATGGTCATTGAGACCTTATTATAAGGAAAAAAATAAGACCCAAACCTACACTATATCCTATGCACCTGGATCATATTGCCAACATGGCATAGAAAATGGACAACTTGTGACATTTATCTCATTTTAGCATATTTTGCAACTTCTCGTTGCATATAATTTAAAGTCTTCAAATTCATTTTTTGAACCTTCAAGGTCCATCTCTCTTTCTTTTCCAGGTATAGGTGCCCTTGCACCATACACCCCCCCATAGAGAAACTCTTGTCCCAAGAGTGAAAACCTTGTTCTTTGTTTCCATAGTGTTGCTTCATGCATATCCAAACCTGCAACTTTCCTTTGTCTCACTCCTAGATCAAAGGTTGACATCCTCCCATCCCTTACACCTACAAACAAACAATATTTAGTAACACACTATTCCAACTCCTTCATTTCTTCATCTCCACACTTGCATCCATCCAATTGTGCTTGTATTCTCTGTCCTCCTGTCACTGTCATCAGACCTTTGCACCTTTGTTCCTTTTGCTTTGCCCTCACTGTGATCAGACCTTGTTCACTATCATTTCCTTGTACCTCTATTTTATCAGACTCACCAACCCTTATAATTTCACATTTCACATGCTTGTAACCATTGCTCATGTTGATAGGACACACAATGGTCCCCAACGTAATCTCAGTCTCCTTTGAAAACATTCCACCTTGTTTGCCATGCTTATACACTATCCTACCATCCTTATCTTTGACTATATCAGATCTAGATATGAAACCATCACTCACTCCTTGCAAGACCAAACTCCTTACTGTCTTCTCACTATTCCCCTTGACCAAATTAGACCTAGGTATGAGTGCCTTCTCTGCCTTTTGCAAGAACAAATCTCCCATTGTCCTAACACCATTTGTAGGTGCCTTCCTCACTATCACAACTCCACCAACCTGCTCTATACCTGCAACCACATCATACCTACTGTCCTCAGGCCTTAAAGGCTCCTTCTTACCAAACAACACTACTTTAGCCCTAGCATTATCTCTTACACCTATTTTCAAGGGAAGTAACTTAAAAGTTTTGTCCTCCTTCTTGATGGTGTAGGTGTTCTCCCAGCCATCATATATAGACCTCCTATCAAATTTCCAAGGTCTCCCTAAGAGCACATGACAACAATCCATTGGAAAAATATCACATAGAACCCTATCCCTATACTCTTCAATCTGAAATTCAACATATACTTGCTCTTTCACCACCAAATTTTGATTATCATTGACCCAAGAGACTCTATAAGGTACTTCATGAGGTAATTCTTCCAAACTCAACTTGTCCACCATTTCCCTAGACACTAGATTATCTTGAGAACCAGAATCAATGAAAACTTGACACACTTTACCTTTTCTTTTGCATGTAGTTCTGAATAGGCTCCTCCTTTGACTCAAATCTTCCTCCTTGGATGCTTGCAACACAATTCTTCTTATCATGAGTGCCTCTCCTTCTTCTGATGTAAGGTTCACTATAGGTGTAGTCACACTCTCTTCATCTTCATGCACTAGTTGATTCCTCCTTTCTCCACCATAAGATCTTGAGCCTTGCTTTTCAGGGCATTTAAAGGTTGGATGTCCAGGCTGATTACAAGTGTAGCATCTCCCTGAGAACTAATAGGAACCTCTTCCTCCTCTAAATTTTCCTCTTGAACCTCTCCGTCCACCTATAGAATTAGATTGTTCTTGATCCTTCTTGTCATCTCCTTGGCCCTCATTATTTGTCTTTGAACTAGGATTGAATCCCCTTCCTCTAGAAGTGTTGCCTCTTCCTCTTTCTGCCTTCTCTTGTCTCCTCTTTAACTTTTCTTCTGCCCTCATTCCCATTTGAAAGCATTGTTCAACTAATTTTGGTGCCATCAAGCTGATTTCATCCTAAATGTTGAATCTTAAACCATTCAAGTACCTAGCAGTCATTTCTTCCTCATCTTCTTCATGTTTTGTCTAAGATTCTGCAATTTCTTAAACAATTGAATATTGTAATCAAAAGGAAGAAATCTACCTTTTATCTTTGCTTTCATCTTCTCCCTAGAAATGATTTTTCTTTTTCCCTTTCTCTCCCTATCTTCTTGCACAAAATTCCACCACACCAAAGCATGTCCTTTTAGTTTTGTTGTCGCTCTCTTCACTTTATGTCCTTCATCAACATCTTCACTGTCAAAGTAATTCTCCAAATCCCTTATCCAATCCAAGAGCTCTTCACTATCAAGTTTGCCTCCATACATAGGCACATCCATTTTTCCACGTCCATCCTTCTTCACAGCTTTCAGAAGCTTCATTGTTCTCACATCTTCTGGGTCCATCTCCTCTTCTTCACCAGAGGTTTCTTCCTCTTCAGAATCACTTTCCTCCAAAAGGGTCTTGCCCTTATGCTTTATTGCAGCCATATCCCATTTCAATGTATCTATATCCTTGTCATGATTATCAAGTTTCCTTGCAACAACATTGTTTTTAGGAGGCATTTAGTTTCCTCCAACTACCTTCTTCCTGTTCACAAATTTTCAACCTTGATTACACAAAATACCTACTCCCTTACTCTTATACCACTATGATGCAGAGTGGTAGGGATAGAAAACACCCAACTATGATGGAAAAGACCCTCTAACACTTTTATATCAACAAACACCCAACACTATGGTGATTTAGACCCCTTTTTGTCAAAAGGCTAGTAGCCTTTCCCTGGTAGGATAGTCAATATAAAACCCACATGGAGGACTTTCAAGACACCAAACCTATGGATTCAGACATCCAAAATGGATGCCTACAAAGTTCTAAAACCTTTCCTCTTGACTGTCAAGGCATCACTCACAATGGCCCTTTCTACCACTACTCCAAGAGGCCTAATTCATAGACCTACACCTGGGTCTTGATTACCTAGGCTCTCCCCTTCACCCCAAAGCCAAAAAATGAACTCCTATAGGTTTTCCACACCTTTTACCATCATTCCTAAGTTCCCTTCAAATAGATTCTTCAAAATCAAGCAAAAACTCACTTTTTTGCTTGTAAAATGGGCTTGCCACACAGAGATGTCAAGCCAAAACATTGAACCATTTTCATCCAAATTTCCTACCATTCTCCAAGACCTCTAGGAAATAATAGTACACCCTCATACCTTCCATCCTACCAATATTTGGCAATGTTACAGTGTGGGAATGGAAGATGCGTCCATATTTTGCTCAAAACCTTGATTTTAAGGATTTTCAAACCACCTAGGAGTAAAATTAAGATATCTCCCTTATTACTCAGTTAAATCTCACCAATCCAACTCCAAAAGAAATATTATTCAATTAACTTTCTAAATATTACACTCTTCAAGCATAAAAGAAAACATACAGACCATACCAAGTATGAGATCAACAAATTCTACATGAAAAACATGGGGTTTGAGACCACCCGATAGTAAAATGGGGATATATCACTCAATTATTAATGAAATCACACCATTCCAATTCCAAATGAAAACTTATTAAATTATCTATCCAACCATTATAGTCTTGGAGTGTGTAAGAACATGTAAAGTCCATACAATGTACGGTATCAACAATTTCTTTATGAAAAACTCAAAAAAACAGCAACTTCTTATTTGAAACTCCTTCCAAACTTGTTCAACAGACTTGCCTTGACCAAGAGATGCATATTTGAATCCTAATAACTCCCTCCAACATCCTCCAACTGCCTCTTAGAACCGAAAAAACCACTTTAACCACCTTTAGTTATACTCTAAAATGGCAATTTTTCCAATATTGTTCCTAATCACCATCCCTTTACAACTTGATTTTAAAGATCCCTCTTAACTGACCTATCAAATTTTTAAATACAATTGCAAATGGTCATTGAGACCTTATTATAATTAAAAACATAAGACCCAAACCTACACTATATTCTATGCACCTGGATCATATTGCCAACATGGCATAGAAAATGGACAACTTGTGACATTTATCTCATTTTAGCATATTTTGCAACTTCCTCATTGCATATAATTTAAAAGTCTTCAAATTCATTTGTTGAACCTTCAAGGTCCATCTCATTGTCTTTGCCAGGTATAGGTGCCCTTGCACCAGAAACAGGTGGAGTAAGATGACTCTGAATATGATAAAAAACCATTAACAATTTCATGATGCTAGAAACTGATCAAGCGACAACATATCAACCTGTAGAACACTGAACATGCCAAAATCATATAATAAGTGAATCAATGAAGCACTAATTGTTAAACCATAAACATGTCACCTGATTAATGGAACATAAACCTGTAACCAAGATTCCTTAATTGAGATCTACACATGGAGTCAAGAGATCAGTGCCACCAATTATAGTATCAAAAGTGAAGTAAACATGCCAAACATAAACATAGAAGATCAAATAATTAAACAAACACCAAGATGCCAGATTATAATACTTATTATCATCAAGGACAAAATAGAACAAGAGAGATTCAACATATAGGTGTACTTGGACCATTAGCAGGAAGAGTGTAAGAAATCTTGTAAGATTTCTCCACATCATATCCACAATACTATAGATATTCTTCCATCAAAACTTTCAAGATACCATAATTAAATCCATCAAACCTCAGATAATCAAAGACCATCTTGCTATCCATCCCAAACCTTCCTCAAGCGTTTAATCTCTTCACCAAGGAACCAAGCTCTGATACCAATTTTTGAATAGGACAACTAAGAGGGGGGTGAATCAATTGTCACAAATTTTAACCTTAATTCAATCACTGAAACTGATAATTAAAACTACTTAAATGATTAATCATCAAATTCCAATGTAGAAACTCAAATCCAACACATAAACATAATAACACCAGATTTACATGGAATAGGTAAAAACCATGGTGAGGATTAACTCACACTATAGAGAATATCAAAACTGATTACAAAAAGTCTCACTACCTGAAACAAGGCTCACTACCTAAAACAATGACTCATTACTTGAAATAAGGACTCACTGTCCAGAATAAGCACTCACTGTCCAATAGGGCTACAACCTGGAGGGCTCACTCCCACAAAGATACAAAGAAGACAAAGAATACTTGTTACAAAGAGACTACAATCCCAATGCAACAAAGGATTCCACCATTGACACTTGATCAACTTGCATGAAAGATAGATTTTTCCTTCTGCTCACTGCATCTGGTAACTCAGCATTAAAATTTGCACTAATCTTCCACACACATCTCACACACACTTTTTGAATAGCATCAATTTTGTGTCTACTCTATCACTTATCTTCCTTATTTTCTCTTGTATGTTTTTCATTACTAGCTCATCTTGTATTTATACTATCTCCAACCTTGAAAAAGTTACAAAGTTGGCCATCCAACTTCAAATACAAATTAGGTCGATGCCAAACATCCTAGGGTGGAATTAGAATGAGGGAAACCCAAACACACAGTTAACTGGGACCCAAAATAGATCCAACATAGTTCATCAACTTTGAAGATAGTTCTTAACACAAGGTCGGCCAAACTAGTGTAAAACACATAGAACAATTAAGCTCGAAACTTCCAAAAACCAAAAATATCTTCAATGCAACCAAAACATCTTAAATCTAGAACCGCAAGTCAAAATACTTCATCAAAGAGAAATCTAGACCAGCAAATTTTCTCCTGAACCTCAACCAGAACACAAAATAACATAGTTCACAACTAGTGAACAGAACTCAAAATTCACAACGAACCAACAGCCAAAAATCTAGATATAGCAACCTTCAAAAACCATGACCATTATATCTAAACCACATTAACATAAGGTTAAATAACAAAGAATTAATTGAATACCTGTAAACAATTCTTAATACAATTTTCCCAATATCCTCAACATATACAACCAACAAAAACTAGTAGATAACTAGTCGACCAGTTGACATCAATGACAACACCTTCATTCCTTTCTCTATTCTTGCAACACCTTGTCCCCATTACTTAGCCAATTAAGTTTGGTTCTAACTTTAAGGCCTTGGACTTTGATTGCTTGTAGTCTCCTCAGGGAGTGTTCAGACTTATTAATTTCATATCATTTCATTTATAGGTTCTTCTTGAATCCTACTCTCAGCTTTAAGTAACTCATCTTGGAGGAGGTTTTCCTCTCTTCTCCTATCCAATGCTCGTTTTTAACCAACTATCTGAAACAAAATTTTCCAGCCATTAATATTTTGGTTTCACCTTTCTATTGGACTTAGGTCTTTAAGTAGGTATTTGTTAACTTCTCTTAGGGTAGTTATAGAATCTAAATAATCTTATTTTATTAATAGAGTTGTGTTAAGTGATGAGCCTATTTTTTTGTCCAATTTTGGGTAGAATCTATAGTTTATTTGCTAAAGTTGACATGGACTTTGATATTAAATATTGATATTTTTATAGAGTTTTCCTCAAACCATAGACATTGGGTTTAATTCCATTTCATCCAGTTTTAATGACATTAGCCTATTATGTGGACTATCTATATTAATTTTTCATGTGGTTAATGAATGTTATTTAAGGTGGTTATAGATGTGCAATTATTATGTGTACTAACATTACCATGTAGACATACTTGAGGATACTAAATTGAGAAATGTAGCCGCCAAGTGGTCATGTAGAGGAATCATTCGAGGGTCAACTGAAGGATGACAACAGGAGATTCCCCATGTTAGCCACATGTAACCGCCTTGTATTGGTCTTTCATGATGTTGAACAGATGCACACATTATTGCAGCGTTGATTTTGCATTTGGACATGCATGTCTAACCAGATTCTCTTCATGTGTAATCGCCCTTCTATTCTTTTCTCTGCTTTCCTTAAATGGCATCCTCTTAGTTAGTGGGATTTGAATCCCTGTTTAGTTGATAGTATAAATAACATTCAGATCCTTCTTATTTGGGGGTTGTTGAGTTATTGATGTTGTACGATCTGATAATTTACTAGCATTTCCAGACAAGCTACTCTTTTGTACTTTCATTTCCCAATGAATAAGATGAAATTTTGGGTTGAGCATTTGATTTTATATTAGTTTTAGAAGATACTCATCCAAGGGGGACCACTTTGTGAGTAATCCATTCTTTAGCTTAGCTAGATTATTTATTAGTTTATTTTTAGTACTTAGTTAAGAATTTGGCACTGACTGTTCTTGCAGCCACTAGAATTTCATTTTGTGACTATTCCTGTAGCCAAAGCGGATAGATTAGTTTCATATTTGTTGCTCATATTTTCATTCTTGTCATGCATGTTCAGCTCAGTTAATTGTTGAGTGATGTTCAACATTTACTTTGTTCCTTTCCATGCAATTTACTTTCATTATTGAATATTTCTTAGTTATAGAATGAAGATGACTATTCTGAGTTCCTAGTGCACATACTGTGCTGACCCATTTCAAGTTCACGTCCCTGGGTTGAAAATTTAAATGTGCCTTCATAATGGTTAAAATGGTTATTCAAGTTAGATGTCCAATCTATGAATCACGAGTGTAAAGACTTAGTTATTAAATCATTGTAGGAGGCCGACATTTTTGGCACTGTTGTTGGGGATGGTGTCAAACTAGGGAGTTCTTTGGAGTCATTGATAGTTTTTATTTATGTAGTATCTCTAAAGTTGTTATTAGTATATCCTTCATTAAAAGAGTTATGATCCACTATTCTTTCACCAATTCTTTGTGTGAGTTGGCTGATGTTGATTTGATAATGCATGCATAGAAGAAGAAGAGATGATTATGGGAGATTACTTCCTAATAATTCAAAACCATTTCAGCTAGCAGAGCTTCCAAATCTTCCCAGAAATGAAGAAGAAGAGCCACACCCCTTTGTTGATACATTTCTTGACTTAACCAATTTTGAAGTTTCCCTTGAAGATCAAATTCTAGTTGAAGAACCCTTTACTTTGGAACTTTATCAAGCAAGCATGGGTGATGCAAATGGAAATAGGCCTAACAGGAATAACCAACCAGATTTCATTTCCCCATTGCTCATCAGAATGAAGTAGACAACCTCAAAAATATCCTTGCTTCAGTCCTTCCTAAGTTCTATGGACTTGTCACAAAAGATCCTAATACATTCTTGTTTGAGTTTGATATACTCTACAGAAGTTATGACTATACCACTGATGCCCACAGGCTTAATCTATTTCCTACCACTTTGAAAGAAGTTGCATTGAGATGGTTTATGAGCCTTGGAAAAGATACTGTGGATACTTGGGAGGACATGAAGACAAAGTTCCTTGAGAAATACAAAGAGTATTACAAGGGCAATGATATGAAAGGAGATGACATTTTCAGAATGCAGCAAAAGGAAGAAGAGAGCCTGGAGGATTTCATTTCAAGATTTTTGTTTTGTCTGTAGAAATCTCCACAACATACACTCAATGAAGACTCATATAAGTTTATTTTCTTGAGAGGAATTAATGAAAGCTGCATTGATGCCTTGGACCTGATGGTAGGATGAGATATCACTCAAGTTCCTTGGGAGGATATAAAGAAGATATGCTAGAACTATTCTAGGGTAGCTTCAAAGAAAAAGAGAGTTTACCAATTGTCTATGGGTAAGTCATCCACCAGTGGAGTTTCAAGGATGGATATTACTCACTTACTGGCAGATTTCAAGCCTGATATCATAAACAATCTAGCTACTCAGTTGGATACACTTCAATCCAAGAAGAAACAAGAGGAGGTAGAGGCAATGCTAACAAAATATTGTCCTCATTACAGACAAAAGAAGAGGGACTATAGATGCAAGATGGTAGCTAACATTGATAGCAAGCAGATTCCACCTGAATTCAAACCAATTCAGACTAAGGAAGATCAAGTCTACTTTGTTGCATAGAAAAGGCCATGGGCTCCAAGACAAGGTATGCCACCAGATCCACTATCTTTTTCTAGGCCATATTTTAATTTTTATTCATCTTATAACTAGTGGCAGTCCCCATGTCCATCTAACTATGGAGGATATCCACCATAGTCTTGGAGTAACCCTCCAAATGCTTGGCCCAATTATCAAAATTCTTCACCTTAGTGGCAACAACCTCAGGGGAATTGATAACAGTTTCAAGGACCTTGGCAGCCACCTCCAAGAAACTGGCAACAAACATCTTAATGGAGAGGTCGACAGTAATGGCCAAACCAGACAACCATTTACATGTAGCCACCTTCTTAACTCCAACAACCTGCTATAATTCCTCTTCCTACTAATCCCAACTCAAATTCACCTAAACCCACTCAGTTACCATCCCATCCCACACCTAACCCAAATAATAAACCACAACAATAGCCTGTATACTCTGCTGATCCAAATAAATTCCCTACATATGCTACAAGTTTAAGTGACATATGTTTGTGTTTAGGAACTACTTTTCCAACCCCTTCCACACCCATCATCACTGAGCTTCCTGTGGAGGAAGAGGAATCTCTGAATGTTCACGTTCAACCTAGTACACCTAAAAATCTTGAACCAGTTCCAGTCAAGAAAACTAAACCTGAACCACAATTTCCTCAAACAATGGAAGTTTCCAAATAAAAGGAAGACAAGGAGGACACCACTTTTGACATTCTAGACCAGCTGAAGCATATATGTGTCCAGATACCCCTATTCTAGGCCATAAAATGTGTTCCTATATATGGCAAAGCAGTCAAAGAAGCATGCCTCAAGAAGCCAGGTAGGAAAAAGAAAGACCCAACTACAGTTCATGTAGTGGGACAGTTGGCTAACATCATGCTTGGAAAAGTAACTATCCCCAAGTACAATGATCTAGGTAGTCCTGTGGTTTAATTTATTATAAATGAGATACACATAGAGAATGATTTGATTGACTTGGGTGCAACAATAAATGAGATGACTAAAGACATCCTACAACAACTAAACATTGTAAGTATGAGATCCACTATTAAGCCTCATGGCATAGTAGAGGACCTTGTGGTGATTCTAGAATCTTGGGAGTATCCAACTGACTTCATGATTCTTTCTCCTAAAGCTACACTAGGCGGGTATCCTATTATCCTTGGAAGACCATGGTTATCAACATCAAACACTTATATTGAATGTCAGTCAGGTGACATGACCATTTCTAATGACAGGAACACCAAAAATCTTGTTCTTTATCCTCCTGCTCAGCCATCCAATGATAAGGATGATCTTGTATGGCCACATGTAGGTGAAGAGGCCGAGGAAGTTAACTCTGTGGCATAGCTTATGATGTTAGGTAGAAGTCCTCTCCTCCAACTTCAAGATGAAGATGAAGTGTTATCTAATATAATTTAGAACCATTGTGAGGTAGAGGAGGTACCACCCTCTCATGTGTCTAGTTATGTTGATCTCGTGAAGACACTTTTCCCTGCTCTGTCTGATCTTCCCACAACCACTATTTCTACAGAAAAACTTCCATAAACCACTCTTCCTACAACCACTCTTCCAGCAAACAAACTTCCTACAACAACAGGTATGTTCCACACAATTCTTCCATATGAACTTAAGGTACCATATATTAATGAAACAACTATGATAGAGTTAACTACACAATTACAAGTGTCTGAAGGAAAATATTTGAATATTAACAACAAAGTGGGAGAAGAAGAACAACTGACATTGGAAAATTTATTGAAGGCCCACAAAAATGCATTTGTATGGGATTATCATGATATGAAAGGACTAGACCCTAAGCTTCTCACCCATAGGATATATATCAAAGATGATTGTACACTTGTTAGGCAGCCACAGAGAATAATCAACTCTGCATTGAGAGAAATTGTCAAAAAAAAGCTGCAAAATTTGCTAGATACAAGATTTATCTATCCCATTTCAGACAGCCAGGGGATGTCTCCATTGGTGATTGTGCCAAAGAAGGGAGGAAAATGGTGAGTTTTTGTTGACTATAGGGAACTCAATGCTACTACTAAGAAAGACCATTTTCTCTTGCCTTTTGTAGATCAAGTGTTGGACTCATTTGCAAGAAAGTAGTACTTATCTTTTCTAGATGGATTCAATGGCTACAATTAGATCCACATTGCACCTGAGGACCAAGAGAAGACAACCTTCACATGTCCATGGGGGACATATGCCTATTTAGTACTTCCCTTTGGTTTAGGCAACACACCTACAACTTTTCAGAGAGCAGTCATCAACATATTTTCAAACATCTGCCTTGACTGCATGGAAATCTATATGGATGACTTTACCACCTATCGTGTTGATTTTGATGAAGCATTAGAAAATATCAAGAGATTCCTATAGAGATGTGAAGACAAAAATCTATCTTTAAATAGTGAGAAGTGCTTCATGATGATGTAGGAAGGTGTAGTTCTTGGCCACTACATTTACCACCAAGGATTTCAAGTAGATCCTGCAAAAATTGAGGTAATTACTAATCTACCTACACCTACAAAACAAAAGGATGTTAGGATTTTCTTGGGACATTCAGGATATTATAGGCGTTTCATCAAAGACTTCAACAAAATAGCAATACCAATGTATAGTCTCCTGACTAAAGATGTTGAGTTCTAATGGACACAAGGCTATGACAAGGCATTTGCTGACTTGAAAGAATCTTTAACTCATGCTCCTATACTTAAGTGACCTAATTGGAAATTCCTTTTTATATCCATACTGATGCATCAAACTGTTCTATAGGATAATTCTTAGGATAGAAAGAAGGAGCCATTGAAAATGTCATTTGTTTTGTCAGCAAAAACTTACAAGGAGCTAAATTCAATTATACCATAACAAAAAAAGAAATGCTAGCAGTGATCTACACCCTAAACAAATTCAGGCACTACATAATAGGCTACCATATCTTTGTGCACACCAATCATGCAACTATTAGATATCTCATGAATAAACCCTTGATCTTAGGAAAGTTAGTGAGATGGTTGTTGTTGATGTAGGAGTTTTAAATAACCATTGTGGACAAACTAGGGAAGGCCAATGTTGTTGCAGATTTTCTTTCAAAACTGACCACATCAGAAGATAATCAAGCCATAGATGACTCATTTCCTAATGAGAATCTATTTTCCATTAGTGTGCACACACCCTAGTACACTGACATAGCTAATTACCTAGTGATGGGGAGAGTTCCTCCTCACTTCTCTCCAAAAGAGAGAAGAGTGCTCATTGAAAAATCTTTTCCTTTTTCATAGATTGTTGGATGCTTGTTTTATACTGGACCAAATCATGTTATGAGAAGATGTGTGAGGGAAAATGAGACATATGAAATTTTTCATGCATGTCATGATGAACCCTATGGAGGGAATTTTGCAGCCAAAAGGACAAAAATGGAGATTTTGAACGCAAGATACTATTGGCCTACACTCCACAAGGATGCAGGAAGATATACAAGGAAATGTGATAGGATCCAAAGAATGGGTCAGCCAACCAAATCAGATGAGATGCCACTCTATCCCCAAGTAGTAGTCACTCCCTTTGACAAGTGGGGATTGGATTTTGTGGGACCCATTGATCCCCCATAAAATGGTAAGTCTTATATCTTGGTATGCACTGATTATGCAACTAAGTGGGTAGAATTCAAGGCCATGAAGCATGCAAGAGATAACAAGGTTGTGAAATTTCTTTATGAAGAAATTTTCACATGATATGGAGTCCCAATAGAAAAAGTAACTGATCAAGTAGCTCAATTTACCTCAAAACTTGTTACAACACTAATAAATGAATATAACATAAGGCACAAAAATTCTACTCCTTATCACCCTTAGGGCAATGGACAAGTTGAGGTGACCAATAGAGAAATTGTAGCCATTCTAACCAAAATAGTGGCTATTCATAGAAATGATTGGGAAAAAAGATTATTAGAAGCAGTTTGGGCCTATAAAACCACCTAGAAAATAAATAAAGGCTTCAAACCATTTGAGCTACTGTATGGGAAGACAACTATGATGCCCATTCAATTCGAGCACAAGACTCTTAGAACTATAGTAAACTTAGGGATGAATATTTTTGAGGCACAAAAAGAAAGAATCATGCAGCCGATTGCTTTAGATGAGATGAGGAAGACATCCTTGCACCACACTGAGGTTGTACAGAATCTAAGAATCAAATGGCATGACAAATTTATCAAAGAGAAGAAATTTCAGCCACGTGACTAGGAATTGCTTTATGACTCACAATATCAGTACAATGCAAGAAAATTGGAGACAAGGTGGCTAGGACCATATGAAGTTGTTGAGGTCTTTCCCAATGGATTTGTTTAGCTCACCACCATTGACCTTTTCAAATTCAAGTTACTATTCAATGGTCACCATCTCAGATTGTATCACAAGCCAACTTCCAAAGAAGAGTTCCTACAACAATTCATCCAACATGCAACACTCAAGCTTCTTACAACTAAAGGAAGTGGACCAAGTGTCCCTCCTTCTAGATAATTAAGGTATCTACTTGTCATAATAAAGACTTATACTTTTGTAGAACTTAATTTCTTCACCCATCCACCCATCCACCCATCTATCACCACCTATCTCTCTCTTCCATCACTTCATTCCACCTCACATCATTCCACTTCATCATCATTAATTGCTCAATTTATTTCCTAAAAATGCAAATGATACTGTATCCATGAACTATGCAACGTATCCTCCACACATTCAAAAATGTGCATATTAATTTCTCTCTTAATTATCTTTTTAGTGCATTTGTTTAATCACTATACATTAATATGGACTTTCACATAATTTTTATACCTCTCTATCAAATCACTACTCCCATCTCACATGTGTGGACACATGTCCAAATTTAGGTTGGGGGGAAAGGAAAGATGCAAGTACATTGCCCACATGTTATTCCATGCTTGTCTATGTCAGCAAATCTAGTTGAGCTAATTTAAAATTTGAAGTGAAGGATGGCTCGCATATGTGATGTGACACTAAATTGTCGTTGCCATTTATTTTCACCATAACTCCCTTTTATTACCCCTTCTTTTCCATTATTGACCCCATCATAATCTTGAATTACAACTAGTAAAAGGTAAAAAAAGAGAAGGGAAATTTAGTCGACATTGGTGCAAGACAATTTAGCTAGCAAGTGCTACAGAAAGGAATTTGTTTTCAGAAAAGAATTACAGGAATAAAATTTTGCAGAGTGACAATTGATTACAGACAATGGGAGGCAAACTAATTTGAAATAAGCCCTCAGTTCATGATGCCTTATTGCAGGATGCATAGTGCCTAGCTGAATTTAGAAACTGTGGCTGGTTGGACTACTTCGTAAAGCTAGAGAATTTTGATGAAGGCATTGCCCTAGAGTTCGCCTAGAATTTTTCTGAGGGAAAAGCCATAGTAGAAGGGCTAGAGGTTGTGGAAACTAAGGAAAGAATTGCATAAGTTATAGGGTTACATGTTGATGGCGAGCATTACCCTGTTTCTAGATATTCCAAGTTAGCTAGGGTCGTATTCATAGTACATGGTGACCCTCCAATCAGTATAGACAAACAGGGTGCCAAAAGAACCTCTCTGCCCGAGCCATGGAAGTAGGTAGCCATCCACATTATTAGGTACATCACTTGTGAAGGTCAATTTTCAAACCTACATTCAGTACATTTCAAACTTTTGAGTCACATGAGGCACGGGAGGAGGATGAATGTGCCCAACGTCTTATGCAACCTTCTCTCCATCATGGCAGAAGAAACTCAAAAAGGTAGGGACAATTTTGTTTCCCACCATTGCCTAATTAAATTATTGGTTGAAAAATCTCTGCATGATGTAGCACCCAAAATGACTTGGGAGGAATTCATAAATGTTGATCGATTTAGACCTGAGCATCTGCAATCTAGGGCTTTACCTCAACCACGTAGGTCTAATAGGAGATTAAGCAGGGATGAAGCCACCCCTGGTGCTTCAACCTCTGGTGCTAGCTCTGTTAGAAATCTTGAATAAGATTAAAAACCAGAATCTAAAAGAGAGATCTAAGCTACACAAACTGAAATGCAAATGAAAGCAAACCAGTGATTCTGAGAGACATGCAAAAGTCGAAGAGACAAAATTGCATTAAGAGCTCAAAGCAAGAGAATGGCAAAGTAACTACACAATGCATTCCATATTGATTGAAAATACAAGCTAGGTAGTGTGTTTATATAGGCAAGAGAGAGGGGTGTAGGTGGCAACACCGACCAATGAGGATCAACCATCTATCGGACTAAAGATAGCAAGGTATCTTTCCAAGATAGAAAATGGATGCTCACATGTAGGAAGGTGACACCTCATAATCGTCTCACCTAATTAAACATGCTTTATTAACCTAAGCAAGATTAAAAAGGTGTAGGAAAAAACTAGTAAAAAAGGGAAAATAAATATCCCAACTAGGAAATAAAAACCTACACTAACACCCCCCCTTAAGTGCTGCTTAGGTGGGTATAAGAAGGGTCCCGGCTGATGGCCATATTAGGTATCCATGTACATAGGATGAAAATGCAACTAATCTCCCATTAAATGGAGAGAAAAAAAAGGAGATGAAATGCAAAAAGGTGATGATTGGAGGACTCAACATCATCCCCCCGAGGACAATAATCATCATGTGGATACAATACAATCAATGCCCCCCCCATAGGAGGGAAATATGGAGACAATATAGCCCCCCCAAAATATGTGATCACCTGCAAAAAAAAAGGTAAGTGTATGCAGACAAAACATGATCCAATGTCGACAAACAACTTGTCTCCCTTTCGGAAGAAACAAAACTAGGTGCAAGTGCAAAGATGCTTCCCATTCCGGATAGGAATTGAGGGAAGGATGGATGTATATGAATGTTGATGATATCTCTGAAAGTTGCTCATGTGTCTCCTTGCTTGATGAAGATGAAGATGCCACAACCCACTCAGGTACATACGCAATCAATGTAGAAGGTGACAAATCAGGACGATGCGGAAATAGATGTTGAACAAAATCCAAAGACTGCATTTTGATGTTCCCTCCATCGAAGGAATAGATGGAGACTTGATTTCCCCCCCCCCCCATAATGAAGTGTCCTCAAAACCATTGAAAGAAGACTGAAGCCAATCTATTGGTAGATGCAAAAGAAACTCTGATGAAGATGGAGGAAGTCTCATATATGAAATCTCTAAAGAGAAAGAAAGGGCCTCCAAGATAGTCTCAAGATCTCCAAGCAAGGTTGAGACACAAAGATGAGGAGACTCTAGAAAACTCTCCAAAGTATGATCTGAATAGAGGAGTGATATCCCCTCAAAAATGTCCTCCAAACCTATAGAAGTGGCGATGATCAACACTTTTCAAGGTGGAAACATCAATATGCATTGCAATGACTCCTAAGACATGATCCCTTTTGCAATTCCAAGCAAATTTCTTACTGTCAGTACCAGGAGGGGGAACAATATTGTACAAATTTGGCAACAAATGAAGCCATCGAAGATGTGTGATGATACCATTTCTCCATTGTGTGTAGTTTCCCCATTTCAACATGATCGAAGCAGGATGAAATGAGAACCCCATAATGAACTATGATGCATAAAATCATGTTTCTAAAAGAGAATATGTGCTAACAAGAGTCAACACAATGAACCCCCCTTTTTACTCAATCAAAGAAACCCCCCCAGAAAAATTTGTTTGGAACTTTATAGATCAATGCATTTACAATGTTGGAGTTATTTTCCAGAGTTATACAAATGTCCAAAAATGGACCCAAATACTGAAGTAAAAAAAATTATCTCTGAATAATGACTTCAAACCTACACCAATGTGTAGTGCTCGGAAAAATATCCATTTTTAAAAAAAGAATGACCTCAATCCGAGATCATATGAGAAAGTTATAGCGGTTTGAAGTTCAAAAATCGAGAACTGTTCTTCAGATCTGATGAGAAAACTTAAATTCTGGAAAAATGAGGTCACTTGAAAAAGAAATGATTATACCACTTTAAAGAGCATGCATTTCCACCACTTTTCAAAAAAAAATTCACTGAAAATTACCTTCGTATGGTTGAGAACGAGCCATTTGAAAATTAGGTGGAAAAATGAAAATTGCAATGGTGAGGGGTCCAACTGAAGCTTTATGATGCAATTTCCACATGATTAGTTGCCTGCATGAGAAAACTAACTGATACCGAGATGGTTTTTCGATGCAATGAACAAAACCCAGATAGGCATTTTTATTTATCACTTCTGCAGAATGTAGTCATAGTGTAAAAAAATGTCTTCAAGAAGGGAAAAACGACATGCAAAGCTTCTGATGTCTGATTTGCACGACCCTTATATGAAAATGGGGTTTTTGGGGCCTTCCAAACACAATAAAAATATTCTTTTGGCCTGAAAATACCCCGTTTGAAAGATGCTTCATAAAATATGAGCTTCAAACCCCCATTTGCAACTTTTTCACATGATTTCCAAATCAGATGAAATGAAAGCAATTTCTGAATTTCTCGAGCCTCCTGGACACATTGGAACAACCAGAAATGCTGCAATCACCTGGATCTCACAAAAAATTGCATGCAAAAGAAAGGGGTTAATGGGTCTTGTTACATCATTTTTGATTCTCCAGATCATTATAAAACGCAAGAGAAGAACATACGAGATTGACAAGATTTTACAGAACTCAATCTCTCAATCAGGAATCAAATGAACCTAAAACTCTCAAACTACAGCTCTGATACCACGTTAGAAATCTTGAATAAGATTAAAAACTAGAATCTGAAAGAGAGATCTAAGCTACACAAACTGAAATGCAAATGAAAGCAAACTAGCGATTCCGAGAGACATGCAAAAGTTGAAGAGACAAAATTGCATTAAGAGCTCAAAGCAAGAAATTGGCAGAGTAATTACACAATGCATTCCATATTGATTGAAAATACAAGCTAGGTAGCATGTTTATATAGGCAAGAGAGAGGGGTGTAGGTGGTAACACCGACCAATGAGGAGCAACCATCTATCGGACTAAAGATAGCGAGGTATTTTTTCCAAGATAGAAAATGGATGCTCACATGTAGGAAGGTGACACCTCATAATCCTCTCACCTAATTAAACATGCTTTATTAACCTAAGCAAGATTAAAAAGGTGTAGGAAAAAACTAGTAAAAAAGGGAAAATAAATATCCCAACTAGGAAATAAAACCCTACACTAACAAGCTCTAGTATGAATCCTCCTATAGTAGAAGGGACCATAGAGATTAGCTCCTCTGAAACAAAGCACTCTGAAAAATAAATTTCTTCATCGGATTCTAATGATGATGATATTCCACTTGAAACCCTAATAAGAACTAGGGCATAGAAGAAGAAGGCAAAGGTAGGAAAAGGAAAATCCAAAACATAGCTTGTGGAAAGAGAGGTGCCAACTCCTAAGAAGAGAGGATGAAACTATTCATCATGTAGCCAAAGGAAAATGTGAGAGCCCTCTTAAGAAATCAAAACCAACTATTGATATGCTTTCATGGGAAAACCCTAAGCATGGAGGGACATCACATAAGTGCACAATAGCCCCAATGGGGCAAGAAAATGTCAAAGAAAAGAATGTATTCAAAGAGGTAGCAAAAGTGACCCTGGCAGATCTTGTTGCCCTTGACCAACAAAACGTTAGGCTGGGGGGAGTGATGAGCCTAGTTTTTGGTCCAATTTTGGGTAGAATCTATAGTTTATTTGCTAAAGTTGACATGGACTTTGATATTAAATATTGATATTTTTATAGAGTTTTCCTCAAACCATAGACATTGGGTTTAATTCCATTTCATCCAGTTTTAATGACATTAGCCTATTATGTGGACTATCTATATTAATTTTTCATGTGGTTAATGAATGTTATTTAAGGTGGTTATAGATGTGCAATTATTATGTGTACTAACATTTCCATGTAGACATATTTAAGGATACTAAATTGAGAAATGTAGTAGCCAACTAGTCATGTAGAGGAATCATTCGAACATCAACTAAAGGATGAAAATAGGAGATTCCCCATGTTAGCCACAAGTAACCACCTTGTATTGGTCTTTCATGATGTTGAATAGATGCAAACATTATTGCAGCGTTGATTCTGCATTTGGACATGCATGTCTAATCAGATTCCCTGCATGTGTAATCACCCTTCTATTATTTTCTCCACTTTCCTTAAATGACATCCTCTTAGTTAGTGGGAGTTGAATGCCTTGTTTACTTAATAGTATAAATAAGTTTCAGATCCTCCTTCTTTTGGGGTTGTTGAGTTATTGATGTTTTAGGCTTTGATAATATACTAGCATTTCCAGACAAGCTACTCTTTTGTACTTGCATTTCCCAATGAATAAGATGAAATTATGAGTTGAGCATTTGAGTTTATATTAGTTTTAGAGGATAATCATCCAAGGGGGGCCCACTTTGTGAGTAATCCATCCTTTAGCTTAGCTAGATTATTTATTAGTTTTTGTTTAGTATTTAGTTAAGAATCTGGCATTGAATGTTCCTACAACCACTAGAATTTCATTATGTGACTATTCCTGCAGCCAAAGCAGACAGATTAGTTTCATATTTGTTGCTCAGATTTTCATTCTTTTCATGCATGTTCAACTCAGTTAATTGTTTAGTGATGTTCAACATTTACTTTGTTCCTTTCCATACAATTTACTTTTAGTATTGAATCTTTCTTAGTTGTAGAATGAAGATGACTACTCTAAGTTCCTAGTGCACATACTATGCTGACCCATTTCAAGTTCATGTCCCTAGGTTGAATACACCTTCATAATGGTTAAAATGGCTATTTAGGTTAGATGTCCAATCTCTGAATCACAACTGTAAAGGCTTAGTTATTAAATCATTGTAGGAGGTCAACATTAAGGATGAAGTTCTCCCTAATTCTAGGGAATTTTCTCTTCCCATTATTCACACTTAAGCTAGCTTTGATTGGGTTGTGGTCCAAAAGGGTGTATGGGTACACCATAACTTTATTCCCATCACTAAGGGGTTACAAATTGAAGAATTCTTTGTTAGATTAAAGCTTGTCTAGCCTACAATAAATTATTCTCCCACCTTTTTGAGCATTACACCAAGTGAACCAAACGAAATTTCTTTCACTTTTCAACCCTTGTAGGGGGTCAACAAGGTTGATTTTGGATTTCATTCTCAACCAATAGTTCTTTTCATTTCCCTTCCAGTCCATATTGAGATCTCCTTTCTTATCCTCATTATCCTCTACCATGTTAAAGTCACCTCCTAATATCCAAGGGATATTAGGAGAGCATCTTAACCACTTCCAAAGCTCAATTCTACCAAGGTAGTCATTTGGGGCATAGATCAACCAAACCCCAAACTTGGCATCATGTTTTTAAAATGTGGCCCATACAACCCTATTACAGGGGGAAACCCCAAAATTGGTAAGATGTTGGTTTCATTTATCGGCCATAATAATGGCAATACCCCTTCTACCCTTCTCATGCTAAGAGACAATATGCGAGGATTTTCCCCATATGAATTCTATATTGGTTTCAAGGGTGAACTCTACCACTTTAACCCCTTGGAGAAAGACAAAATCCTTATTCTTTTCAAGGTTTAGGAATCTTCTCACAATGTATTTTCTATCAGGGGACTTCAATCCCCTTATATTTTAGGAGGTACAATTAAGAATCATCATTAATATTATTAGAGGCAAGATCTTTAGCATTCCTAAATAGCTCAAAGTACTTAAGAGTCTTATCTTCCCCCTCCATCCTTTTGGTCAAAGGGATAGAAATAATTATACTTTTTTTCTTACTTTTACCTTTCAAGATACCAATGCTACTTTTGCTAAGGGTGATAGACCTACCTTTCTTTCTATCTTTTTTTTTGGGCTCTTTGGGAGGACAAGAACTAGGCTCTTGCTTTTTCTCTAAAGAAGTTTCTTGATATTTTCCTTTATCACTTTCAATATTTCTAAACTTGTTAGGGGTAGTATTAGTCTTAGTGAGACTGGCTATGGAAGTATCAACCTTAATTTCAAGGGTCTCCTTGATACTAGAAGCCCTACTAGGTCCTATAGGATCAATGGGGGAGAAAGACTTTTTCAAGCCTTTTTTCACTCTCAATATTATCCACATACCATTTTCTAATCATCTTGGTGAGGGATTCCAATATTTATTTCAGTAGCTATGTAGTTTTATCATCATAGTTAGGGAGAGCCCTAGTGCCATCTAAGTGGTTTGTGGCTTCCCCTCTCTTACAAGTATTTTTTTAATGGTGTTTTCTTTTACATTCTCTAAGGATTTAACCTTAGAGCTCTTAGTTTTATTTTCCCCACCAGGATAGGAGTTCTACTTATCTCTTATGTCCTCCCCATCTTTTCCAGTGGGTAGGGTGGATGGATTTATCATTGTATTAACCCCTAATTATGAAGAGTCATCCTCGTTTAAATTACCATCAACTTGGGGGCTGTCAGAGTTAGAGGATAATTGGTGGTTAATATTAAGAGAAATTCTACCACCTTGACCAACAGACTTTGTGGTTTTACCCAAAGAGGGAGTTTTACTAGTTTCCATCCCTTCTTTATTTAGTGTCTCATTTGTAGGTTCAAAGACAAGGTATTTTTTGAGGTTTTTATCCCATTAAAGAAGAACTCAACTATCTCAATTTTATTTTCTTTTTTCTTTTTTGTTTAACTCTATGCTTTTCCTTATCTTATCCATAATAATCTGTTGAGAATTTGTTTTCTCAATGGTTGGAGCTACCTTGATGGGAGAGGAGGCAGGAATTGGAGCACAAGGAGCCACAGGAGCGTTCAGAACACTTGAGGGAGTCAAAGAGGTAATGAGGTTGGTAACATCCTCAATTGACATAGAGTTGAGGGGAATAAGCACATGACCAGAGGATTGGCTAGGAAAGTAGGGGCACACTCTGACCTAGGAATCAATGGAGATTTAATTGGGAATGACAACGAGAGATGAAGGATCGAAAAGCAACTGGATTGAGGAGGGGGGCAGGAAAAGGTGTTCCACCCTTACACAACCCAGTGTTTGAGCCCCTAGATCTAGGAATGAAAATATTATCTATAGCCAAATTTCTAGAAAGTGACAATTCCATAATGCTAGAGAGAGGGGTTTGTTTACAACTTTCTTGATAATAAGGGAATTCTTATGAATATTCCCATCCCTTCTACACAATTAGCACAAAGCTACCCTACCCAAAACTTTAACTCAATAAATATGCAAGGAATCATCCAGATTGATGCTAATTTTACATAGAAAATCCACAACTAGATTGAGAGAGATAAGCACAAAGGAATTCATGTCAAGGAGAGAACCCTTGGCTTATCAACCCTAATGATGTTCCTGAATAGTGCAAGAACCTAGTCAATGAATGACCAGTGGTCGTGCAAAATATCTTTTACAAGCAACCATCTAGGAGAGGACAATGCCAAAATTTCATCATTATTAGCGCCATGAGACCAAGTTAAAAACCTGAAGATGCTTTTCTCTATGCTCTAGTAGGGTTTCTTGAGAACCTTCTCTTTTATTTCATGGGTTTTAAGGAATATTTAAAATAACCCTTGTTGAATCATTCAACAAAGTGAGATTTGAACATTCAATTTTTTATTCCACACACTATCAAGCCAACTATCCAAAAATTTCCTAGAAGGAAAATTTTATGAATCTATTATAGCCAAAAATATTACAACATTTGATAATCTATTTCTTTATTCATATATAGTATTTCACATTTCATTTTTAGGATAAATTACAGTAGTGTCAGGAGGGCACTTACCTTTTTCTCCTCCATTGATTTGTTGAACACCCTTAGCCACATTTGAAACAATAAAAAATGTTGCATTAGCAAAGCAAAAGCGAGAGTCTTCAATAACTACATCTCAAAAGGATTTAGGCTGAAAATTATTATTAATTGCAGCCTCATCCTTGGCGATGTCATTAGGATTGGTTGAGGGGATCTTACCCCCCTCCATCAAGGCTCGCACATTCGACGGGCTTAACATCCGATGAAAACAAGAAAATATGTCAAAGCCAGACAAACGAAAATACAAGAAAATAGAAATGAAAAGAAGGAAAGAAAGAGAACACATTTAATGGTGGTATGAAGGGTAGTATGGATCAAACCTTCGTGGGGGAGGGCAAAAAATCCACCACCACTCCTATTGATGAAGCCCTAACAACTAGTGCCCACCAAACTTGTAGACCCCAAAATCTCACCAATACCTCAGCTCTCCTTTTCTCATTATTTCTATAACTTGTGTTTACTAGTTAGGAATAGAGTTTAAGTTGTGATAACACTCCTAGCTCCTTCTAAACACTATCTTTAACACACAATAACCTTGTTATGAAACACTTTTTTATAGACATACAAAATATTGAGATTTGTATGTCTTAGGTTTAAAATTGTTGATCATTTTTTGTTTTCTTAAACAACATTATAGGTTTGAGATAAATTTTGTACATCATATTAGAAAAAAGTAGGTTCATTTTCAAGTTAGTCCTTAATATTTTCCTCATCAAGAATTAGTTTAGGTTACAATACTAGGGGAACCAACCCTCTCTAGAGGTTGATCTCCATCATCTGAGCCTACACTTAGGGAGATCATCCCATGTTTCACGAGGTTGTTGAGTGATTTAATCAGCTTGACAAAGGGTGCACACTTCTGTGAAAACACTAGCATTTGGTGGAAAGAAATAAAAATTGAAAGAGGTAGGAGAGGAAAGGAAAGGATTACGAAGTTAAATAGAATGGTTGTGAAGTTTAAGGGATAATTCATTGGAAAATGGATTATGAATTGGAGTTGTTAAATAAGATGCATGGATTGAGGCAATAAGGAGAATTGGTTAAGGAATACACTAAGGAGTTTCAAACTCTTTTGATTAGAGTAGGACATTCAAAAGCAAACAAAGAGAAGGTATCAAGGTAAATCAATGGAATAAAGCCAAGCATCCAAGAAAAACTAAGTTTGGTAAGAATTATTAATTTGGAAGAAGTTTATCAATTTGCTTTGAAAGTTTGAGGAAAATTTAAATAGAAAAATTAAGAATATGAAAAAAGGAAAGGGTAGAGCTTATGTGCATTAGAATGACAATAAAAATCATATTGAAGAAACTAAGGATAGAAAATATGAAAGATGTGAGAGTTCAAACCAATTTTATGAGAAAAAATTCATAGGTAGAGGATTCAAAAGAGGAGGATACCAAGGAACTTGTTTTAGGTGTGGAGAAGATGGACATGGAGCATATGATTGCCCTCATAATCAGGAAGGAACAAAAAGAAGGACTAAAAATAATGCAAGGATAGAAAATTTAAATAAAGAAGATGCAGAGTCTTTGCACTCAGAAGATGTAGAAAATGGAGAAGCACATGTTATAAGAATAGCCTTGATGAATGAAGAAAATGAACTAGATCAAAGGAAAAGATTGTTCTAAACAATATGTAAATGTGAAGGTAAGGTATGTAATATTATTATTGATGGTGGAAATACAAATAGTTTGGTTTTCAAAGAGATGGTGAGAAAATTGAATCTTGATAGAAGGCATCTGCATCCGTATCAGATTGCTTGGTTACAAGATGAAAAGAAAGTTTTGGATAGCAAACAATGTTTGGTGAAATTTAAAATAGGATAGTGTTTTTATTTTTTGATTGGTAAATAGCTGTAGGGGGAAACACCCATTGTATTAATTATCAAAAAAATTACATTGTCATTTTCATATATGGACTCATTTTATAGTGATTTTCCCCAACAAACAACCCCAAATCAACCTGCCTATAGACACTGAACTACATACATTATCAACAATATTTCCATGTCATACATGGCTCAACTATACATATCACATCAAACTACCACAATTTCTCTAGCACCACAATATGCAAAATTTGTGCACTTACAAGGAGAAAAAACCAAATAGATAAAAAGAGATACCAAAAAAGAGAAAAATTTGGTATCACCATACTGGGGTTATTTTGGTGCAAGGGCACCATGGCAATTTTGCTTAAAAGATGTAAATAGGTGTCTAGGTTTTTTTTGTGTGTGTTTGAACACTTATTTGATGTAATAAGGTTGATTGAAGACCATATTTGATGTATTTTTGTCATGTAGGGTCATTTAAGGTGGGTTTTATAAAAGTTGTCAAAATGGTGTAAAAGTTGCTTTGCAACTTGACAAATTTGGCTTTTGTGAGGAAGTTGAACAGCCACCTTTTGGATTTTAGTTGGAAACCATTGAGTTTCAGTGGGAACATGTTTTAAGAAGCCTCACAAACTTTGAGGCAAGGTTGTTGAAGCATTTGGAGGACAAACAATAAGAAAATACTCTATTTTTTGTTGATTTTATGTGGTTTCCAGTTCTGTACGGTCCCATACAGTTGAGTTGGGATATGAAATTCATGTGAAAAGCTGTTGAAGATAATATAATTTGATTCAATTGTAGTGTGATAGATTTTCAGTGAGAAATAAGCCTATTTGAAGCATTTCTTGCAAACCGTTTGAGAAACCCTCAATTTAAGGGTTTGTGAGCAAAAATCATGTTTAGCAACCCATTCCACCATTGAATCTTAGCCAAACTCAATGGAATGGATGATTTTAGTTTGAATTCAATGTTTTTGGTGTTTTTTAGAGCATGGGATGGAGTTTGGGGTGTTTTTGTCCATTCCCTAGCCTAACATCTTCATGTGTTAGGCTTGGTTAGGTAGAGATATTGTAGGGAAAAAAAATTGTGATGAGTTATGGTGGAATAAACTGAATAATTGAACCCTATGTGACATGTTTAAGCTTCTAGAGTGAATAATTTGTGTCTGGTGTTTATATTTCTTAGAGTTTCTTTGTAAAAGAGGCATCATTTGGCCCTATTTTAGTGTAGCAGACCTATTTTGGAGCACTTGGTCCAAAACAACCATAGTCACAAATGAGATATGTTATGAATAGACCTAAATTTTTTTTGAAAAGGTATAGATTTTGAAGATGGGTAGCCTTCTCTAAAAGATATGCCAAAATAGCTAGGTTTGCAGACCTAGAACTTGAAGACAAGAGAGTTTGTGAAATCCATCATTTTGGGGTTTAGAATCTCAAAGTAGTTGTTGAATTATGTTGAATTGATTTGATTTAACTTATTCCATCTCTTCTCTACATCCAGTGGTATCAGAGGATAGGTTCTGATTGTAAAGTGGGAAAGTGAATCAGAATTGGCATAAGCAAGATGCCTCCAAAGAACAATCCAATGGCCAAAGAAGTCAGAGAACTGAAGGAACTATATGCAAAGGAAGTGAGACTCTATAAGGAGTCTCAAGAAGCTACCCTTGCTAGAATATCATCCTTGGAGAAGAACCAAAGAAGATATGTGTTCAGTGGTGACTAGAGTTACAAAGAGGATGGGGGTGAAAGTAGAAGTGCCAAGGGGGATAAATCTCCAAAGGTGAAGTTAGAAGTTCCTATGTACGGTGGAAAGATGGATAGTTGGAAAGTTTACACTTGGATAGATGCTTTGGAGAATTTCTTTGAGTTTGAAGAAGTAGAAGACAATAAGAAGGTGTAGTTTGCAAAAAACTATGTTGAAGGGCCTTGCCCTAACATGGGGGAACTATGTCCAAGAAGAAAGAGTCAAGAAGGGAAAGACAAACATAAACTAATGGTATAGAATGGTAGCCAAGGTGAAAGGACAATTCCTACCTATTGATTATGAAATTCAAACATTTAGGAAGTTGCAAAGCTTAAGACATAAAGAGTTGGATATCATGGAATACACTGAGGAATTCCATAGGATAAGAATTAGAGCAGTACATGTAGAGAATGAAAGAGAAAAGGTGGAAAGGTACCTAAATGGCCTAAGGTACATTATTCAAGATGAAATTAGCCTCACTACACCCAAGATAGTTGAAGAATATTTCCAATTTTCTATCAAGGTAGAGGAAAGAATAAAAAGAAGACAAGAGCAGAAAGGAAGAGGTAGGGGAAAGAATTTCAGAGGTAGAGACAACTTTGGTGGAAGAGGACAATCACAAAGGTAGCAAGGAGAATCAAGCGTCCAACAAGAAAAAAGTGGTGAATCAAGAGGAAATTTCAGAGGAAGAATACCTAATGCTAGAGGTAGATTTGGTGGACAAGGGAGAGGGTCAAATACCTTCTTAGGAAGATGCTACAATTGCAACCAATTTGGTCATCCAACATGGAAGTGCCTAGACAAACAAGTTGCAATTTCTCATGGAGGTGAGAAAAGAACTCAAATTTTGCTTGAAGAAGACAATGAAAGTGTCAATTCTACATCTCAACCTACTGCTCTAGAGATTGGTGAGTGTTTTATGATGAGGAGAACACTTATTAAGGTGCCAACAATCAAAGAGCCCCCACAAAGGAAATCCTTATTTAGGACTACATGCAAGTCACGTGGAAAGGTATGCAAAGTAGTTGTTGATTAAGGTTCTACTGATAACTTGGTGTCTTTGAAAATGGTAGAGAAATTGAATATGAAAAGAATTCCTCATCCCACACCATACAAAGTGTCATGGTTAAAAAACACTCAACACAGTCTTGGTAAATGAGCAAACATGGGTAGAGTTTAATATTGGGGGTTATAAAGACAAAATCCTTTGTGAAATCATCCCTATGAATGTTTGTCACTTGCTGCTAGGAAGACCCTGACAGTATGATAGAAAGACAAAACATGATGGGGAGAGTAAAACATATAGGATAGATAAGGATGAAAATTATTTCACCTTGACACCACTACAAGATGAGGGTTTAGATAAACAAGATGGGTCTAGTGCTATGGTAGTTGGGGAGAAATAATTCTTGAAGACATTGAAAGAAGAAGGAGGTTGGGAATTTTCCTTAGTAATTAGACCTAAATCCAAATCTGTTTTAGCAGAAAATAAGGTGGAAGGTATACCTAGTGAGGTTCAAGTTTTGTTAAACAAATACAAGGAAACTGTAGTTGATAAGTTTCCAAGTTCATTGCCTCCCATGAGAGATGTCAGCCATCATATAGGCCTAATCCCTAGTGCCAATTTTACAAACAAGGCTGCATATAAGATGACCCCTAAACAAAATGAGGAAATAAGGAGACAAGTTCAAGAATTGTTGGAGAAAGGCCTAATTAGGGAAAGTTTGACCCCTTGTGTTTTTCCTACATTTTTAGCACCCAAAAAGGATGGAGATTGGAGGATGTGTACGGACTCTGGGGAAATAAATAAAATAGCCATCAGATATAGGTTTCTAATACCTAGAATGGAGGATCTAATGGACTATTTGGGAGGTGCATGCTATTTTTCAAAGATAGATTTAAAAAGTGGCTATCATCAGTTTAGCAAGAAAAAGGAAGATCAGTTGCAGCATCTTAACATGGTTTTGTAGAAATTAAATGAGGAGAAGTTGATAAATCTCAAAAAGTGTGAATTTATGAAAGAATAGCTTATGTATCTTGGTTTTGTGATCTCCAAGGGTTCATTGAAGATGGATCCCACTAAAGTAGAGGCAATACTTAGTTGGCCAACTCCAAAGTCAATAGGAGAGGTAAGAAGCTTTCATGGGCTTGCAAGTTTCTATAAGAAATTCATCAAGAATTTTAGTCATGTTTTCTCATCCATTATTAACACAATTAAAGGAGATTAAAAGAAAAAAATTTAGTAGACTATTGAGGAAAAAATGAGCTTTGAATATTTGAAAACTAGAGTGGCTCAACAACCTATCCTTGCTTTACTTGATTTCAACAAGGTTTTCACTATAGAGTGTGATGCAAGTGGTTTTGCAATTGGTGCAGTCATAAGTCAAGAAGGCAGACCGATGGCTTTCTTTAGTGAAAAGCTCAATGAAGCCAAAAGAAGTTATTCATCATATGATCTAGAGTTATATGCAATGGTGCAGGCCCTCAAGAAGTGGAGACACTACCTTTTTCCCAAGGAATTCATAGTGTTCACCGATAACCATGCTTTGAGTTTCTTGAATAGTCAAGACAAGTTGAGTCAGAGACATGTAAAGTGGGTTGAATATTTGGAAAGCTATACCTTACACAAGAAAGGCCAAGCCAACAAGGTAGTTGATGCTCTAAGCCGAAGGTCAATGTTGGTGCATGAGATACAACTTTAGAATGTGACAATAGATGCAATAAAGGACATGTATGCTAAAGATGATGAATTTAAAGAGGTATATTCTATTTGTGCTCATTTTAAAGATGCTTTACATGATGAGTATTCTGATATTTTTTTTGCAAGATGGCTTGTTGTTTAAAGGAAATCAGTTGTGTATACAAAGGTGCTCTATGAGAATAAATTTGATAAAGGAGAAAGATTGTGCAAGTTTACGAGGATATTTTGGGGTTGATAAGACATTAGATCAGGTAAGAAGGTTCTACTTTTGGCCAAAAATGCAAGTAGATGCCAATTTTTTTATAGAAAGTTGTAAAATATTCCAAAGAGAAAAGGGTTCTACTTCTAATGCAGGACTTTATCAAACCTTACCAATATCTAACAGACCATGGGAGAATCTAACCATGGATTCTGTATTAATTTTTCCAAGAACTCAAAGGGGTTATGATAGTGTATTTGTTGTGGTTGATAGGTTCAATAAAATGGTTCACTTCATTCCATGAAATTGTAAAAATGATGCTTCTCATATTGTAGGGTTGTTCTTTAAAGAGACGGTGAGGATTCATCATCTTCCACTAACAATTGTTTTAGACAGGGATTCAAATTTTATTGGTCACTTTTCGAGGGAAATTTGGAGGAAACTTTGGAGAAAACTTGGAACCAATTTGACTTTTAGTACTGCCTAGCATCCACAAAAGGATGGGTAGATTGAAGTGGTCAATAGATCACTTGGGAACCTTTTTATATGTCTCACAAAGGAGCATGGGAAACAATGGGACTTAGTTCTTCCTCAAGCTGAATATGCTTACAATGATTTAGTCAATAGAAGCATAGGGAAAATTCCTTTTGAAGTGGTGTATGGTTTGAAACTAAGAGGTGTCTTTGATATTAGAGACTTGGTAGGGATGGAGAATAGAAGTTCTAAGGCATAAGAATTTATAGAAGCTATGAGAGAGATCCATCACCAAGTTAAACAAAATTTGTAGAAAAGTGTGAGAAGTATAAGAAGCATGCTGATTTGAAGAGAAGAGATGTACAATTTAAGGTGGGAGATTTTGTCCTTGCACATCTAAAGAAGGAAATATTTCCAAAGGGAAAGTATACCAAGTTGTTGATGAAGAAAATTGGGCCTTGTAGAGTGGTCCATAAAATTGGGGCTAATGCATATGAGATAGAACTCCCTCATGGAGTTGCTATCTCTCCTATCTTTAATGTTTCTGACCTATACCCTTTCAAGGGATTTGTGGATGCAGGTAAAAGAGTTGATTTTGATGTTGTTTATGATGATTGGGTTAGAGATCTACCACCTACTTAACAATTGAAGCTTGAAGCAATTTTAGACACAAAAGAGGTGAAAAGAACAAGACACAAAGTCTATAATGAGTATCTTGTCAAGTGGAAAGGTTTAAGTCCTAAAGATTCCACATGGATGTATGAAGAAGATATTAAGAAGCATGGAACATCCGTGCAAGAGATGATCTCAGGTGGAACTTGAGATTTTTTCCTCTTCGGGTGTATGGTGCAGGGGCACCATAGCAATTTTGCTTAAAAGATGTCAATAGGCATCTCGGTTTGTGTTTTATGTGTTTGAAAACTTATTTGATGTAATAATATTGATTGGAGACCATCTTTGATGTATTTTTGTCATGTATGGTCATTTAAGGTGTGTTTTATCAAAGTTGTCAAAATGGTGTAAAAGTTGCTTTACAACTTGATAAATTTGGATTTTGTGAGGTAGTTCAACAATCATCTTTTGGATTTTAGTTGGAAACCATTAATTTTAAATAAGAAATTTTTTTAAGAAGCCTCAAAAACATTGAGGCATGGTTGTTGAAGCATTTGGAGGACAAACAATAAGAAAATACTCCATTTTCTGTTGATTTTGTGTGTTTTCCTGTGGTTCCAGTTTTGTATGGCCCTGTATAGTTGAGTTGGGATATGAAATTCATGTGAAAATATATTGCAGAGAATATAGTTTGATTTGATTGTAGTGATATATTTTCATTGAGAAATAAGCCTGTTTGAAGCATTTCTTGCAAACCATCTGAGAAACCCTCAATTTAAGGGTTTGTGAGCAAAAATCATGTTTAGCAACCCATTCCACCATTGAATCTTGGCCAAACTCGATGGAATGGATGATTTAAGTTTACTTTCAATGTTTTTTCTATTTTTTAGAGTAGGGGATGGGGTTTGGGGTGTTTTTGTCCATGCCCTAGCCTAACATCTTCATGTGTTAGGCTTGGTTAGGTATATATATTGTAGGAAAACAAAATTGTGATGAGTTCTAGTGGAATAAACTGCATAATTGGACCCTATGTGACATTTTTAATCTTCTAGAGTGAATAATTTGTGTGTGGTGTTTGTATTTCCTAGAGGTGCTTTGGAAAAGAGGCCTAATTTGTCCTTGTTTCAATCTAGCAGGCCTATTTTGGAACACTTGGTTGAAAAAAACCATAGTCACAAATGAGATATGTTATGAATGTCTCTAAAGGGTTTTTGAAAAGGTATAGAGTTTGAAGATGGATGACCTTCTCTAAAAGATATTCTAGAATAAATAGGTTTGTAGACCTAGAAGTTGAAGACAAGAGAGTTTGTGAAATCCACCATTTTAGGATTTAGAATCTCAAAGTATTGGTTGAATTGTGTTGAATTGAGTTGATTAAACCTATTCCACCCCTGCTCTACATCATATTATTTCTCATCCTTTCCTACCTCCTTGTGCATCCTCTACAAAGCCAACACACCTGCTATAACTGGGAACTCACATCCACAGGTGTGGTGAGCAATATTGTTCACCTTTTCTTCCTAATATATATAGTCTTTTTGTATCCATTCTTCACCCGCTCCCAATCCTCAATCTATATTGTCCTTGTCATCATTTTCCAATGCCACCCCTTCATCATTTGCATACTTCTTTACCCAACTCCTACCATCCACTGAGATAACTCTATTTGCATGCATTAGAAATTTAATTCTTCTTTCCATCTCCCCCCATCGTCTCTCCAAATTTTTTGGCTCCAGTGTGCATATGACTAAAAATTCCATCACCTCCACCCCACAACCCCTTGTCATGTAGAAGTTTTATGGAAGAAAAACCAATAGGTTATCATCCACATTGTCAAGTGCTTCATCAATATCATCCGAGAAGGCATATTGGAATACCATCTAGGTGAAAAAAATTTCCCTCACCTTTTTTACTCCCATATATAATATCGCTACCAAGAACATTGTTGTAATGTCTGAATTGACCCTAAAATGATGGAATGTGATAATGAACTCCTTTCCCAACACCTTCTTCATAGCTACCAAGATTAGTAGATGTTCCTGTTGGCCCACAGTTTTCATTGCACCAAAAGATCAACCTGTTAATGCCCGATACAATTGCTAGAGTTAACGGATCCATGGGAGGTGGTTAGTCCATGTCATGAATCTCAAGGGGAGTGATGATCATCTTCCAAAAAACTCCCCCTCAGCATTACCCGAGGGGATTCGAACTTGGAACTTTTGGCTTTGATACCAATTGTTGGCCCATAGTTCTCATTGAACCAAAAGATTGACCTATTAATGCCCGATACAAATACCAAAGTTAACAGATCCATGGGAGGGAGTAAGTCCATGCCATGAATCCTAGGGGGAGCGCTGACCATCTGCCAATAGTTCCAAAGTTAGGATAGACTTTAGCCTCTTTTCCATCACCTTCCCATAGAAGGACATATATTTTTCATGGAATCAACCTATAGATTGGAATCTCCATGGCACCACTTGCAAGCATACTATCGGAAATGGGATGGGAAATTTATCGTTTACCCCTCAATTTGTAGGAACTTTCCATTAACTATCATGATGTGATCCTATATTTTCACATTTATTGGTTTGACATCCTATGTGACATTTCAAATCTACAAATATGCTTGTGATAATTACCTCTTGCTACAATTTGTTTACCCTTGTACACCACCATACACAATCTGCCAAGCATCATAATTTCACTCTTAAACCAAAACACCTATTGGTTCTTGCCGTACTTGGGGAGTGAATTGGCACTAAAGTAGATTATAGTGCACACATTACTGAATGAGAACACACATGCAAACAAATATTTTATGATGTATGAGGCCATTGATAAAATGCAACTCTGAGGGCAACCCCATTCTATCATTTTTCCACCTTGTCCTCCACCTCATCTCCTTCTAGCTACACATGCATATACTTCAATTCTCTTACAATTGTGCCTTGACATGGCATTACTCATGAATTGGTACCCCCATATGAACCTCCCATCAAAAATCTTGTCAGCTTCCTTAGTTTTGTCCCCTTTCCATCGTCGCCTTTTCCAACCCATTTTCCAAGTCATTGCCCTCTTGATACACGTGGCTAATCTTGAATGATTCAAACTTTGCCAAAAGATATTTGATGGGTCATAGCTAGTGAGAAAGCTTCCATTTTGGTGAAATATTGAATTAGATAGCATTAACCATTATGAGGGAGTCCCCCTCAAGGTGGACTTGTTTGGTGCCAATTTCCCAGCTCAACTGCAGACCAATCAGAGCATCTCTGAATTCTTCCTCATTATTGGTGCACATTCCTAGGTGGATGGATTTTTCAATCACTATTTTACCTTGGAAGTCACGTGCAATACACCTCGCTTCACTCAAACTAGGTTTTCCTCTTGGCAACCCATCAAAGTTTTGACATCTTATCATCCCAATTTGACAAATTTCTCTAATTCATCAACTTGCTTCGGGTTACTTCATTGACTAGTTCTATGATTGCACCCTCAATTTTGATGCAGAGTCTATCATTCTCCATTTATTTATATTGGAATATTATTTTTTTCTATTCATTCCATATCTCCCAAATGATGGATGAGGGGGTGACCATCCAAAGATTATTAAAAATAAATTTCCTAGATGGGAGTGGTCACATATTGAAACAATCTGCAATGTCAATAGAAACTGGACATTGGAAGCTCAACACCTATCAGCATATGGGTAGGTCAGGAGAATATGGTTTGCTGATTCATTGTGGCTTTTATAAATCACACATCTCCCTAACCCTTGAACCCCAAAGGTGGATAGTCTATCCTCGGTTAGGATCCTTTTCTGCAATTCCAACCAAGTGAACACCCCCACCTTTGGGAGGAAACATTTGTCCCATAATAGCTTGTTTAGCCAGTTTTGTCTAGCCATCACTAACTCTTTGATTTTGTATCCAAATTTGACTTTGTAGTACCCTGTGCTAGATCCATGCCATTTCATGAGGTTCACTTGGTTGGAGGGGGAAAATGTTATGTTTCTAAGAATTTTAGTCAATGTCTCTTTCTACACCTAAGGGGCCTCTATGTCTTGTAGTGAGTGTCATTCCCTTTGCATTGCCCTATCTTTACATTATTCTACCATAGTTACTAGCCTTACTACCCCAAAGCCTCATGGTCTGAGCTCGGATCTCTTTGAGGTTGGGTTGTGAGGCAATAGGTTTCAAACCACCCCAAGAGTCACTCTAAAAGGATGTACTTTGACCACTCCTTACTTCCCACATTACATGCTTTGAGACAATATCTCTGCATTCTAGGATATAATTCTATTTTGCAGATCCCCTAGGGGGATCCATAGTGGAGAGAATCTGCATTGGGTAGTTTGAGTCTAGGTACTTCTTTCTTAGGATCCTCGCCCATTTTTATTGCTTCTTGCATACAATTCCTATTACCAAAATTTCACCTCAACTCAATTTGGTAGAGTTGGAAACAACTAACTACATTAAAGGTGAAAGGTACATTCATTTTATGCTAATAATTCATTTGCAATGAAATGGTTTAATAAGATTCAATTCATTATGTAAAAAGATTCACAATAAAATATTTATCAAAATTTGCATAGTAATGTTGTATTTTATTCATTTTTAAAATCAAAGAACATACAATATTGCATAAACATTGTTGTTTTATGCTTTGAGATAGAAGAAATGTTTAAAAGTCCCACACAAGCCTTGGGAATTGACTGAAGTAATTCAATTCAATAAGGGATGTAAATTTTACATTTGAAGATTAAATAGAGCAAAGAAATCATGAAAATGAACATATCCATCATTTCCTAGAAATGTTGGCAATGATTATTCTTTAGTATTTAGATGATTCTTCTTGTCTTCATCTCCTCTCATACCTGATCTTTAGAGGCACCTGCAATTGATTGAAAAGGTCCTGTTAGAGCTTCAGATATGAACCTGATCATAAATCCTGTCAACAGACATATAATCTACAACCATTATTAGATTAAACCAATTCAACCATTATCAGATGAATGCAAAGGTGCCAGATCAAATCATTAGAAGAGCATTGAATTTAACTATTTTTGTCTAACTGGTTTGTTCAGTTTGCAGGTATAGGTACATTCTCATTACTGGCTCATTAGGATTCAACATTTTAGTATGTGGGAAAAAATTGGGCTCCCACAAGGGTTGAGCCCAACATGTTTCCCTCATGTTCTAGGAGGGATAGGATTGTAAGAGCACCATACTTGTTACCATTGAGAAAATACTTATCACTCATGAGAATGTGTTAGTAGATCACTTTCATAAATAACAACTATATGTTCAATGGAATCATAATGAGGCAAGATTTTTTGCTGTTTTGAAGATACATGAAACAAGGGACTGCCATTAGCATGATAATGGTAGTCTATTTTTTATCACATGAGATGATACACAGTCAATAATATCAATAGGCACTTTTCATATCTTAGTATAACAACAATTATAACGGATGCAACCTTGATACCATGCACTGCAACTTCAAGGTTATTTACCAAGCTAGGTAAAAGTCAATAATATGTATGGCAAGCTCTAATGATAAATGATAATTCATTCAAAAGGGCAGTTTAAGATGCTATGCCAATACATATGGAGGACTGTACAATGATGAGTTTAAGGCTTGGATAATCATAAATGACAGAGACCACTGCCATGAGAATGAATAGCATAGATGAAGGAAGGACAGGGTAGAAGTAGGGCTAATGAGGAAGTAAGAGAAAAGGACCTTGATGATAGTCCTTGACTGTGGAAAAGTCAATAATCAAGTGACAGATCCAAGGAGGTTACACACATATCTCAAGGGGAAGAACTCAAGACATCTTTAAGATTAAAAATAAAGGAAACTATGGGCATGGTGAAAGGAAGTATACTTATATAGGTATTCAAAGTAAGGATGAGAAGTTTTAAGGGCAGCCTTGATAATCATTGCAATCACCATTTAATGACTCACAATCATCACATAATGATTATAGATAGTCAGCTAGAAAATCAAGGCACTTTTTGATGAATGTACAATCAAAATCAAGATGCACAGTGAGCAGTACCCTCAAAAGAGCTTTAAATATGCAAGAAAGAATTTATGCATTAATATGGCAGTCAGAGGGGCAGGTTTTCAATGGTAAAAAGTGCAATAATTTGACATAGAAAGAAAGAAAAAATACACAATGACAATGGTATATAAAGATTATAGTCATCATAATTTATCTTACAGTGTACCATTAAGATCCCAATAAGTTTTCAAATCAAGAGGGACATCAACTAACAACTTAGCATTCTTTGAGATAATAGAATTGCATTGCACAAAGAGACATACTGATAGCAATTTCAATCATGAAATAGGATAATAATTTAGGAATAGAGAGAAAATGAAGATTATCAACCTATTGAGGACTCCCTTCCTTGTTATCTAGATTACCATGTATAAAAAATTTCTTTAATCATTTTCATGAAGGCCAATATCAGTCACCTGGAAGACAATATTAAGCAAGGTTTGGACTGTGCATTAGTGAATCATCAGTGGATAGTATGTTTTCATGGATTGTAGGAGTCTCTAAGATAATAAGAACATTGCAACAAGAACAAAAGCTAGTTTTGTTACTACTATAGCATATCTACAAAGGAAAATTATCATTTTAAAGTATAGACAAGGCACGGATACCATTTGACAAAATATTTTAAAGAGTAGTTATCTCATGGTATTACAAGAAAAAAAATACCTAGAATCATTGACAACCGCGTCTTGGGAATTTTTATTTTACCCAGAATGTGCAAACGTAAACCATGGCAGAAAATAAAAGAAACATATAGAAAATATTGAAAATCCATCTCAATGAAGGGTTTCAACAAAAGCTAGTGGAGATGCATAATACAAGGAGTAAAAAAGAAAGAAACCCTCAGCCTGGAAAATGTCCTATTTCAAAATGGATATACCCAGAAGTATGAGTGAAGCCCACGACCATATGAGAATACAAAGACAAATCTCTCCAAGCTTTGTAATGTATGAACCCTCGAGACAAATACACATAGATACCACGGCCTAGGGTTTCTAAAACCCTCAAGTATGTAAATTTTTAATCATCTTCTCAAGAAGTCGTAGCTTGGGAGAAGCTTCTTCTTCACTAAAGCACAAAAACCCATCTGGGGTTTGTTTCAAAATAAAAATCCATAGGAAAATGAAGGAGTTCAAGCCGTGTGTGCAATAAGAGCTTAAAGAATGAAAGAAAATGTGAAAATCCATGACCTTAAAATTGAAAAATATATAGAGGTTTCATGGTTCTTTCATGAAATGAAAAGGAGAAGCCATATAATCATTAGTATTGCATTTATTGATCCTTTTCAAGCTTTTACCAGTAGAAGAACAAAAGAAAATACAAAGATTCAAGTGGCTAAAGCTTACCTATCACTTTTTGAAGAAAAATGTACTTAAAATTCTCGGTGAAAGCTTCAGAAATGCTCAAGTGCCGACCTTGAATTCAAGGGAATAGCAATAGAGGTTACAAAAGCAAGAAAATATTTAAAAAAAAGGCATCATGTTTGTGGCTTAGAATCCAAAAATACTTCAAAAATAAGGAAAAAATGTATAGATTTGTGCTTGTGAGAAGCTCACCATGTTTCCTACAAATTTTCTTTCATAAAATCATCAGAAACATCATGAGTTTTGACCTCGAGCAGAAACCCTACCAGTGGCGGCACAACATCCATGGTGGCCTGAAGTTTCTAGAAGATGGAGACAAAGTCACAAATGCAAGTGACAAAATGATTAGGGTTTGAGTGTTTTGACTTGATACCCTAATCATTTTAGGGATTTTTTGCCTTGTGATTTTCATAAATAATTATTATCCATTTTGCACCGTGGTCAAGACTTGAAGTCTTAATAAAACCTAATGATTTGAACCATTATGCTATAGGGGCATGTGAGGGCATGATTTATTTTTACCTTTTGATTTTCCTACATTCAAAATGAATGATGAACAGTTAAGGCCGAAATTCTTATATCATTTTTTGTTAAGAAAGCAATGTGTTATAAATTGCTTTAATTTTTATCATGCACATGCAAAGGGATCAAAGACAAGGGTGGAGTATGGAGTTTTTTTTTTTTTTTTAGTCAATTGATTGTGCAAATAGTTGAACTAGATATCACATGCATGTGACATTGGGGCTTCAATGGATTCTTTCTTTGACTTTCAATCAAATTGGAGTGGGTTTTGAGATTCTAATGATCATGTATATCGTGAGTTGGAGTTTACAACATGTCAAGTTTAGGTTACTTCAGTGGTGGGTCCTCTTTTTGAGGCTTTTCATATTTTCTCATGGGGAGGATATTTTTACTTTTAGTTTAGTTTCAGTGCCACCTCCATGGACTAATGAGCCATTTTGAGTCACAATCTAGTTATACACAGTGTGAGATGGAGTTTTGAGTTGTTTAGGCTCAGTTTGTAGCATTGGTGGGCCCCTTTTTCGGGAAGTTTTTTTTTCTCATGAGAAGCATGCTTTCTTTTAAACTCTCATTTCACCTTCAATTTCACCATTTGGGTGCATTATGCATGCCATCTTTGTATATATTGGAAAAATTATTTCTTTTCCTCAGTTCTTGGTTTTATTTTCCTTTGCAATTTGCAGAGAGATATCTTGTAACTCGGATTTTTATAGTTAATATTATGCATCAGTTTTTTACAGGTTAATTTTGGAGTCTTTATGCAATATTTTCCTATTATTCTATTTTAGAATCAATAATTTTACCTCTTCAAAAATAATGAAAGTGTCTTTATCAATATTCTGATGAAGTTATTGTGTTTTAATTACCAAAACCTTTAATTTTATCTTACTCATTATTATACATCCTTCATAGGTCTTAGGTAGTGCATTATTTTCATTTTAAACTTCAAATTGTGAGAATTTATTTTCCTTTTTGTGGTATCAAACTGTTTGGCCATCTTAAGAAATACTTTTGTGAAGCCATTTCTGGATTGTGTAAATAGATTTTAGAGAATAATTGTGAATCGTAATGCAAGTTTTATTGTCATTTAGGTGCATCACCGATAATTTAAAGTTTAATTTATGTATTCAATTCAAACCTTTTTCCCTTTTCCCATCAAATTTTAAAACTCATCATTAGAAAGTCATAAAGGAAGTTGGCCTATAATCCAGAGGTTAACTTTCAACATAGGGTACCCACAACTTGAAAGTTTTCCAATGTTACATAGGATTGCAAAGCATATTTTCTTTCACACATGGGTGTAATACGGTTGATAATAGTTTTTCACATGCCTTATGGGACTCTAAAACTCATTTCAGAGGAATAATTCAAATTGTAAGTTGTTGTTCTGGTATACTCTGCAGTATTTCAACATTTCAGAGGTAATAATCTATACCTAGTGACTCCTATCTTAGTTTTTTCAAGCAGATCAAGAGCAAATAGCTTATGAGAAACATTCAGACAAGAAGAAGCTCCTCTTCATTTGAATACTTGTAGCTATCATCACCAAAGAGAAGAGGGAGGACAGTGAAAAGGACACTCGATCGGCCCTCAAGGAATAAATCGTCATCTCCTAGTTTTAGAACAGAATCACTAGTTTCATCACCTAGAAGAAGAGGCAGACCATCAAGGAGGCAACTAGGTTCACACTCTACTTCTCCTAGCTTTAGAATATCTATTTCACCTTCAAGAATCCTAGTAGGAGCAATGAAAGTTTATGTCCCAATGATTCAGATACCTCTATACCAATACTTCAGATTCCAAATATCAAAGTTCCAACAGTTTAGATGGCCAGAGCTCATATGTTCGTACCGTTCAATAGGGGCAACCCATTGAATTTTCAGCAACAAGATGATATACCAGTGTCTGCATTGAAAATTATTCCTATTTTCACTAGTGAAGATTAGAATATGCCAATAGAACACATCAAAGACGTAGCTTCGTTGTGTGTGGATTTCATCATGTAACATAAGAGAATGTGGCATTGAGGCTTTTGGAATCTTTGTTCAAAGGCAAAGCACTCTAGTGGTTCAGAGGATTTCCTATTGACATTATCGCAATATGGAATGACTTAGGAGACAATTTGAGCAAACAATTTTCAGATAAGTTAGATCATCTTTCTCTAGTAGAACAAATGACAACCATAAAGAGAGATCCATAGGAGCAGATGACTGATTTTAATTTCCAGTTTCAAAGAACCTGGAACTGAATACCAGCAATGGTAAGACCTTCACTAGATCATGCTTTCTTGTATTATCTTAGATAATTAAATAGTGATATTTCTTAAATGATACAATCAATTGGTGGAGTAACCTTACCAGGATCATTTGATATAGCTATTAGAGCTGAAAATAGTGTTATTTAGGCTGGTAAGATTGCACCAAGGCTTCCTATGCCAATTTTTCTAGATATTCATCCTTTGATTCCAATTCAAATACCTCCTATTACCCCATTACCTATTGTTCCAACCTTGATTTTCAAACGGCTACTCAAAATAACGTTGTTACAACAAATTTAGAATTGCAGGAGCTTAGAGGAGCCCAACAGGAAATCAGAGGTACCTAGCAAGAGATGGCCAAATTGTTGCAAACATTTATCAAAGACTTAGTGAGCCTCAAGAATTAGCAAGCCTAGAATTTTAGACCTTATCAAGCACCCTTTTAGCCAGATAGATCGCCTTATCAGGCTAATTACCAAGGATAGAGGAGGAATTACAATCCTAGGCCAAATCAACCATATAACCCCAATGTTGCCAGCTCTTCAAAAGAGCTTCTACCAATGTAGAAAAATTTGGCACAAGATTATGTGTTGTGTTATCCCTATAATCAGCCTCATAATCAGGCTACTTGTATGAATGGAGTGGTCAATTAGGCACTGTTGGTGCAGAGCAACTATGTTGCTTCAGAGAATACAACAAAGGAGAATAATAATCAACAAGAAGATCAAACATAGTAGAATGATCTTGATGTTGCCATGATGAACTGGCAAGGTGATGAGTTCTGTGGAGTAACATACAAGGGATGAATCAATCAGCTACCTCCATTGCAACCAACACAAGGTCAAAAAAGAGAGCTATTGATCTGAGACAAGAAGCTGTTTCCAATGAACATCAAGCAAATAAAGACAAACAACAAGTTGTTCAACAAAAAAATCAGACTTCTACAGCCCAACAACAGCAACCACAACCCTCTTCTTCTCACAATTTTTAGATTTTACCAAGAGGACAAGTTGAACCTACTAAAGAGCAACTGCAAATTCAGCCTCAACCTTCACCAGTATAGTAAGCAGTAGTTATTCCTAAAGTGCAACAAAAGGTTAGTGGCACTACTTTTAATATTGTTGATCATATGAAAAAGAACACAGTTAGCATGACCATGTTGGATGCTTTACATATTCCTGGGAAAAAGGAAAGCCTACAAGAGGCTTTAGCTAAGATATCAATTTTTGATGTATCCATTAAGGAGTAGCCTAGAGTTCTTGCAAATATTTCAGAAGGCAAGAAAGAACAACCAGTTCAAGAGGTAAATCCACCACCCTTTTATGTAAGTCTAATTATTGGTGATAGTATAGTGCATAATTGCATGATAGAATCAAGAGCAAGCAACTCCATTATTCCTAAACAACTAGTAGATAAGTTAGGATTGAGTTATGAGCCATTTTCAAAAGGGGTAGTCCAATTAGATGGTACAACCATTAACTCTATTGGAGTGATTAAAGGTCTACCTCTTACACTACATGCTTCTCCAAAATTTTCAATTCCATAGGACATGTATGTCATTGATTTATCTCATTATTTTTCCATTTGCCTTTCTAGATATTTTACATCAAAGTTAGGAGGATATTTGTCATCAAATTGATCAGACATTTTTTCAGGACTAGAGTAACTATTAAATCAAAACCACAGGCTAAATACCATATCGAGCCTTATGTTGCAAATCCTATAAATTAAAATCTAGCTTTCCATGATCAAGAGGGTCAATCCATGACCCCCAATCCCATTGTACCTATTGAGGTCATACCCGACATAAATTTAGATGAGTGTTCAGTCGAGAATCATGAGGTTGATCCATTCAATCACATGGATGAAGTAGGTTTGGGGATTTATATGAATCAAGAGCCTAATGTAACTATTCCAAATCTGGTCAAAAGTGAAAATAACCAAAACAACAAAGTAATCAAATTTGGAAGCCATATTTTGATGAATCAAGAAGTATTTAGTAGGTGCTAGTAGAGGAGCTATGTTGATTTCATTAGAAGGAGAAAGGTATTATTCTACACTTCACTTTTATTTTAGCTGCTCAAACAATACAACTGAGTATGACACATTAATTCATGGCCTAGAATGGGCCAAAAAGAAAGGAATCAAGTGTCTGCAAGCATTTGGTGATTCTAAGCTGATTACAAATTAGGTAAGAAATATGAATGTAACTAAAAATTATTTTCTTTTAAGTTGTACAAACACAAAACTTGGGATTTAATAGAAGAATTTGATGCTTTTAATTTGTTGTTTATTCCATGAAATTTAAATAAAGAGGCAGATAAGCTTGCTACCATAGGTTCACAATATGACATACCAACTGACATTCATAATATTGAGGTACAATAATATGTTAAGGTAGCAGTGAGACCATTTGTACTAGATAACAATGTTAGTTGACAGGTTTTTGACAGCGATGAACAGATTATCAATTTCCTGATAGAAGAAGTAGAGTTTTCTATTGGAAACTAGCATAAGCTTGAACAACAATATGAAAATCATATTTTGCAGCTGAAGTCTAATAAACTGCCAAAGGGTTTGGTAAACCCTTGAATCAATTTTTAACACTAATGATCAGGTTAGAAAAGACAAAACCAACATCATGGTGAAGCAGGAGCACTATGAACAAATTGAAATATTCAAATACAAGCTTCTCAAGCTTGAAAATATTTGTACCAAAGAAGAACAACAAGCCTTCATCTTTCTTTACCAAGAATTCAGTGACGTTTTCCATTTGGGATTATGGAGATCTAAAGGGTTCTAACCCTGAGTTAGCTCAACACACCATTGAGTTGGAGCCCAACGCAAAACCAATAAAGCAAAAGCAAGACCTCTAAATCTGAAGTTGGAGCACCTTATGAAAATAGAATTGAACAAGTTGGTTGAAGGTAGTATTATCTTTCTGATAAATCACACTTCTTGGGTTTCAAATTTGGTGCCTCTCAGGAAAAAGAGTGGAGAGATAAGGTTGTGTGTTGATTTCCTTGATCTAAATAGAGCTTCACTCAAAGATCAATATCTGTTGCCTTCAATGGAGAAAATATTGTAGGTTGTTTTAGGTTTATAGAGGTTCTCATTGTTGGATGGTTATTTAGGGTACAACCAGATTTTGGTTAAGGAATTAGACCAATACAAAACAACCTTTATCACCAAGTGGGGTACTATGGCCTACAAAAAGATGCCCTTTGGTTTGTCCAATGTAGGGGAAACCTTTCAGAGGGCAATGGACATGGCCTTTCAAGGCCTTATTAATAAATTTGTTCTTGTGTACTTAGATGATATAACTATATTTTCAAAGAAACATGAAAAATATTTTTCTCATCTTAGACATATCTTTGAAATATGAAGAGAGTACAGGGTGTCATTAAACCCCAAGAAGAGCATTTTTGCAGTCCATGAAGAAAATATTTTGGGTCATATTGTTTCAAAGCATTGTATCACCATTGATCTAGAAAAAATCACTGCAATTTTGGCTTTACCGCCACCTGCACATAAAAAGGGCTTGCAAGGTTTTCTAGGCAGAATCAAATTTATTAGGAGATTCATTCCTAATATTGTAGCCTTATTGCAACCAGTTACAACCATGCTAAAAAAGAATATTCCATTTCACTAGACTAAATTAGGTAAAAACAATTTTGAAGAAATTAAAGAGGCACTTGTTGCAGCCCCAACACTTATTAACCCAAATTTTGATAATAATTTTATACTATATGCATTTGGGAGTGTTGATACAATTTTAGCCATGCTCTATCAGCAAAATGAAGAAAGACTAGAGCAACCTGTAGCTTTCTTTAGTCAATTTTTGCATGATTATGAAGCTAGATATACATTTATAGAAAAGATTGTATTAGATGTAGTAAGAATCCTTAAGAAATTTAGGCATATGCTTTTAAATAATAAAATGCAGCTAATGGTTGCACATTCAAGAGTCAAATATTTTTTTCTTAGCAAAGATATCAATGACAAGAGAGTAGGCTAGATCACAAAATTCATAGAGTATGACATTGAAGTGAAAGTCACCAATCTTGTTAGAGGCAAAGGCCTATGCGAGCAGCTTGTTGGTAATGAAGAAAACAACATATCAGTTGAACAACTAGTTGAAACAACCTTCAATAACAAAGAACAAGTTGTTGTTCTAGTTACACTAGCAAATTGGATTCAGTAAATGGCCCATTACTTGCACACAGGTGACTGTCCTGAAGGCTTGGAAAAATCAAAATGAAGGTATTATAGGCTAAAAGCCATTCCTTTTGTTGTAATTGATGGTATTTTATACAAAAGGGATTATAATGGTGTTTTTCTCAGATGTGTAGAACCATAACATATTGAGAAATTTCTACAAGAATTGCATGGTGGGCCCACAGGAGGCCACTTTGCACCCAAAACTATAGCATTGAAAATAATGAGAGTTGGTTATTACTAGCCTGATCTATTTAAAGATGCCCATTCCTAGGTTAGAAAGCGTAACAAATGTGCAGTGTTTGTAGGAAACTAGAAGCTTGCAGCCCTACCTCTACATCCAATACAAGTGGAGTAGCCTTTTGGAAAGTGGGGATTAGATTTCATTGGTCCCATTAATCCACCTTTGAGTGTAGGACATAATTGGATACTTATATCATATACTACTTTACGAAGTGGACTGAAGCAGTTGCATTGAAGGATGCAAATGATACATTTGTCTTTAATTTCTATCAAGACTTGGTTTCCAGGTTTGGTACACCAGATTCAATCATTTCTAATAATTCTTTAGCATTCATAGGTTTAAAAATTTTAGATTGGTCAGTAAAGCATAATATTTATTTGAATACTTCTTCAAACTATTACCCTCGGGGTAATGGACAGATAGATTCCACTAACAAGAATCTGATTAAAATCATCAAGAAGACAATATAGGACAATCAAAGAACCTGGCATGAGAAGCTGAAACTAGCCCTTTGGGCTAATAGGGTTACACCTAAGAGAGCAACAGGTAATTTACTTTATGTGTTGACATATGGTAAAGAGACCAAGGTACCTATCTCAATTGAATTGCCTACTTTAAATATGATGAGAGAGTTGGACTTGCTTAATAAAAAACCTATGTGGATTAGGCTTGTACAACTAATGGAGTTGGAAGAAACAAGGAAAGAAGCATTAAGGAATTTGGAGATTCATCAAGCTTAGATGAAAAGGACATTTGAGAAAAAAATAGTCCCAAGGATATTCAAAGAGGGAGATCTAGTTTTTAAATGGAATGAACTCAAGAGCAGACCTGGTAAACACACAAATTTTGATGCCATGTGGGATGGCCCATATATAATCACATAATGCATTCTAGTTGTCAAAACTGGATGGAGAGGTGTTGTCAATCCCTATTAATGGGATTCACCTCAAACCGTGCTATTAAGGAATAAAGCTTGCAGAGGTACATAGTAGAATAGTTTCAGTTCAATTTTGCTTTCAATAAGTGCCCACGACACTTTTCATTTCAGTACTGGTTTTTTCAATAAGTGCACATGCTGCAAATGTTTTCTGACTCCATCATAAACATAGTCATGATTAGTTTCGTTCATTTTTGTTTGTTGTTGTATGGTTTCAACAACTGAGTTACAGGTTTTCTAAGTCAAAAAAGGACAAAAATGGACTCCATTCCCAATGCATATACAAGGCAACTGATCTAGCATGCTTAGCAGACAAGAATTCAACAAACATCGCCAAAATGTTACCAAAATTTCACCTCAGCTCAATTTGGTAGAGCTAGAAACAACTACTACATTAAAGGTGAAAGGTACATTCATTTTATGTTGATAGTTCATTTTTCAATGAAGGGGTTTAATAAGATTTAGTTCATTATGCAAAAAGATTCACAACATAAGATTTATCAAAGTTTTCATAGTAATGTTGTATTTTATTCATTTTTGAAATCAAAGAACATACAAGATTTCATAAACATTGTTGTTTTATGCTTTGAAGATAGAATAAATTTTTAAAAGTCCCACACAGGTCATGGGAATTGACTGAACTAATTCAATTAACCAAGGAATGTAAATTATACATCTAAAGATTAAATAAAGAAAAGAAAGCATGAAAAGGAACATATCCATAATTTCCTAGCAATGTTGGTGATGATTGTTCTTCAGCCTTCAAGATGGTTTTTCTTGTCTTCAACTCCTCTCATACCCAATCTTCAAAGGCACCTACAATTGATTTAAAAATTCATGTTAGAGCTTCATATATGAACCTGATCATAAATCCTATCAATAGACATATAATCTACAACCATTATTAGATTAAACCAATTCATCCATTATCAGATGAATGTAAAGGTTCCAGATCAAATCATCAAAAGAACATTGAATTTCATTGTTTTTGTCTAACTTGTTTGTTCAGTTTGCAGGTACAAGTACATTCTCATTACTAGTTCATTAGGATTCAACATTTCCATATGTGAGAAAAAATTGGGCTCCCACAAGGGTTGATCCCAGCATGCTTCCCTCATGTTCTAGGAGGGATAGGAGTGTAAGAGCACCATACTTTTTACCATTGAACAAATACTTATCACTCATGAGAATGAGTTAGTAGATCACTTTCATAAATAATGACTATCTATTTTATGGAATCATAATGAGGAAAGATTTTTTGGTGTTTTGAAGATACATGAAACAAGGGACAGCCATTAGCATGATAATGATAGTCTATTTTTATCACATGAGAGGATAAACAGTCAATAATATCAATAGGCACATTTCATATCTTGGTATAACAACAATTATAATGGATGCAACCTTGATACCATGCACTACAACTTCATGGTTATTTAGCAAGCCAGGTGAATATCAATAATATATATGGTAGGATCTAATCATAAATGATAAGTCATTCAAAAGGGAAGTTTAAGATGTTATGTCAATACGTATGGATGACTGTACAATGATGAGTTTAAGGCTTGGACAGTTATAAATGAAAAAGACCATTGTCATGAGAGTGAATAACATAGATGAAGGAAGGACATGGTGGAAAGCAAGGCTAATGAGGAAGTAAGAGAAAATGACCTTGATGATAGTCCTTGACTATAAAAATTCAATATTCAAATGACAGAGCCAAGGAGGTTACATGCACAGTTCAAGGGGAAGCAATCAAGACATCTTTAAGACCAAAAATAGAGGTAGCTATGGGCATGGTGAAAGGAAGTATACTAGGTATTCAAAGGAAGAACAAGAAGTTTTAAGGGAATCCTTGATAATCATTGCAATTACCATTTAATGACTCAGAATCATCACATAATGATTATAGATAGTCACCTAGAAAATCAAGTAATTTGTTGATGAATGTACAATCAAATTCAAGATGCATAGTGGGAATTACCCTCAAAAGAGTTTTAAATATGCAAGAAATAATTTATGCATTAGTATGACAGTCATAAGAGTAGGTTTTCAAAGGTAAAAAGTGCAACAATTTGACATAGAAAGAAATAAAAAATAAACAGTGACAATGGTATATAAAGGTTACAGTCATCATAATTTATCTTACCATGTACCATTAAGATCCCAATAAGTTTCCAAATCAAGAGGGACAACAACTAACAAGTTAGCATTCTTTGAGATAATCAAAATGTAATACACAAAGAGACATACTGATAGCAATTTCAATCATGAAATAGGATAATACTTTAGGAATAGAGAGAAAATGAAGATTATCAACCTGTTGAGGACTCCCTTCCTTGTTATTCAGATTACCATGTATAAAAAAATTCTTTAATCATTTTCATGAAGGCCCATATTAGTCACCTGGAAGACAATATTAAGCAACATTTGGACTATGCATTAGTGAATCATCAATGGATAGTATGTTTTCATGGATTGTAGGTGTCTCAAAGATAATAAGAACATTGCAATAAGAGCACATAACCTAGTTTTGTTACTACTATAGCAGATCTACAAAGGAAAATTATCATTTTCAGGTACATACAAGGCATGGATATTGTTTAATAGAATGTTTAAAAGAGTTGTTATCTCATGGTATTACAAGAAAACAAATACCCATAATCGTTAACAACCGCGACTTGGGAAGTTTTTCTTTAACCTAGAATGTTCAAATGTCAACCATGGTGGAAAATAAAAGCAACATATAGAAAAGGTTGAAAATCCATCTCAATGAAGGGTTTCAATAGAAGCTAGTGGAGATGCATAATACAAGAAGTAAAAAAGAAAGAAACCCTTAGACTGGAAAATGTTCTATTTCAAAATGGATATACCCAGAAGCATGAATGAATCCCATGACCATATGAGAATACAAAAATAAAGCCCTCCAAGCTTTGCAAGGTACGAACCCTCAGGACAAAGGCACAGAGATGCCACAGCCTAGGGTTTCTAAAACCCTCAAGTATGTCAAATTTCTCTAATCTTCTCATGAAGTCATGGCCTGGGAGAAGCTTCTTCTTCACTAAAGCACCAAAAACCATCTAGGGTTTGTTTCAAAATCAAAATCCACAAGAAAATGGAGTTCAATCCATGTGTGCAATAAGAGCTTAAAGAATGAAAGAAAATGTGAAAATCCACGACCTTAAAATAGAAAAATATTTAGAGGTTTCATTGTTATTTCATGAAATAAAAAGGAGAAGCCATATAATCATTAGTATTCCATTTATTGAGCCATTTTGAGCTTTTACTAGTAGAACAACAAAAGAAAATACAAAAATTTGAGTGGTTGAAGCTTACCTATCACTTGCTGAAGAAAGATGTACTTAAAATCCTCGATGAAAGCTTCAGAAATACTCAAGTGTCAACCTCGAATTTAGGGAAATAGCAATAGAGGTTACAAATGCAAGAAAATATATCAAAAAAAGGCATCATATATGTGGCTTAGAGTCTAGAAATACTTCAAATATAAGGAAAAAATGTCTAGATTTGTGCTTGTGAGAAGCTCACCATGTTTCCTACAAATTTTCTTTCATAAAATCATCAGAAACATTATGAGTTTCAAGCTCGAACAAAAACCCTACCAATGGCGAAACCTCATCCATGGTGGCCCAAAGTTTATAGAAGATGGAGATAAAGTCACAAATGCAAGTGAAAAAATGATTAGGGTTCGAGTATTTTGACTCGATACCCTAATCATTTTAGCGATTTTTTACCTTATGATTTTCATAAATCATTATTATCCATTTTGCACCATGCTCAAGACTTGAATTCTTAAAAAAACCTAATGATTCAAACCATTATGCTATAGGGGCCCATGAGGGCATGATTTATTTTTACCTTTTTATTTTACTAAATTCAAAATGAATGATGAACAGTTAAGGCCAAAATTCTTTATGAATAATTTGATGAAGTTATTGTGTTTTAATTACCAAAACCTTTAAGTTTGTCTTATTCATTATCATCATCCTTCATAGGTCTTAGGTAGTACATTATTTTCATTTTGAATGTCAAATTGTGAGAATTTATTTTCCTTTTTATTGTATCAAATTGTTTGGCCATCTTAAGAAACACTTTTGTGAAGCCATTTATGGACTGTGTAAATAAATTTTAGAGAATAATTGTGAATCGTTCTACAAGATTTATCGTCATTTAGGTGCATCACCGATAATTTAAAGTTCAGTTTATGCATTCAATTCAAGCCTTTTTCCCTTTTCCCATAAAAGTTTATAGCTCATCATTAGAAAGTCATAAAGGAAGGTGACCTACAATCCAGAGGTTAAATTTTGATATAGGGTACCCACAACCTGAAAGTTTTCCAATGTTACACAGGATTGCAAACCATCTTTTATTTCACACACGGGTAAAATCCTATTGATAACAATTCCCACACTAGCTTGGCCCCCATGGCTAGATTCATTATTGTTAATTTCATTATTCCTGTCCCACCTGCCTCCTTTGGAGAGAATGCTCTATCCCAAGCCACCAATGGGAATTTCTATTGCCCACCCGGTCCACTCCAAAATAATTTCTTGAACATATGGTTGAGTTCATCTTGTATCGCTTTAGGGATTTTCAAATAACTCATTGAGTATACTAGAATGACCAATAATACTATCTTGACCATTAGAAATCTTCCAGCCAAGGAGAGCCATTTCCCCTTCCAGGTCCCACCTTGTTTTTGCAGTTGTTTATAATATTTTCCCAATAGCTTTTCTTGCAAAATCCTACAAATAAGGGTACCCCCCAAAAACCTCCCTTGGAAGTTTTCCCCGCTCAAGTTCAATATACTCACCAAATCTCTCTGAATCCTTGTTTGAGTGTTCAGGAAGAAGGCCTCCAACTTCATCCAATTGATGCTCTATCCTAAGGCAAGAAATACTCATCCAAGAAGGTTTTAATGGTCTTGGCTTCTTTCCTACTAGTAGAGCCAAATAGGATTGTATCATCTACAAATTTTTGGTGGGTGCTTGAGTCCAACCTATTGGATACTACGACTCCCTGCAATTTTCCTTCTCTTCTTAAGGAATTGATCCCTCTTCACAAGGCCTCTTCCATTATGATGAAGAGGAAGGGGGAAAGAGGATCCCCCTACCTAAGCCCTCTTTAGGATGGGAATAAGCCGTGAGCAGCCCCATTTACTATGACTGAGAATTGAGTTGTAGAGATACAAATCTTGACCCAGTTGATCCATTCTTCCCTGAAACCAAATCTCTCCAACACTTCCCCAAGGAAATTTTGGTCCACTAGATCATATTCCTTTATAATGTCGAACTTTAGGATCATGCAAGGTTCCCTTGTCTTTCTTGTTGAGTGTATAGTCTCATGTAATATAATGATGCCTTCTACAATTGACCTCCCAGGGGAAAAACCACTTCATTCCTCTAATATGAACCCTTTTAATACCACCTTTATTCTGTTAGTAATGACCTTGGTGATGATTTTGCAGACTGTGTTGCATAGAGCTATTGGTTTGAAGTTGCCCATATTCTTTGGGTCCTTCATTTTGGGGATTAGGGCTAGGAAGGTGTGGTTGAGTGATCACAACATTGTCATTTTTCTCCTTGACTTTTCTACAATTATAGCCAAGTCATCCCCAACAACATCACAATTTTTTTGGAAGAAACTTATCGAGAACCCATCTAGTCCTAGTGCATTATCTAGATTGAGTTGAAAGGTGGTCAATCTGACTTATTAATTTCTTGTTCTTTGAAAGAGGCTCTCATTTTTCTTTGCACTAATTATTCTAGGGATGGAACTAAGGAGATTATCCCTCACATTCATATGCTCCAACATCTCTCTATTCAAAATTGCTTCAAAGTACCGTACTGCTTCATTATTGACCTCCTCCATATATTGTGTCATCATACCACCCTCCTTTTTTATCTTTGTGATCCTATTTTTTCTCATATTTTCTACTATTGTTTAATGTAAAAAATTTGTGTTCTTGTCGCCCTCCTTGATCCAGGTCTCTATGTATTTCTGTCTCCGAAAGGATTCTTCTCTCTTCAATATTTCATCCAGTTCTCCTTATAGGGACTTTTCAGTTTCATATTCCTCTGACCTCACCCCATTATTTATGATGTGGTCATTTAGTTCTGTCAACTCCTACTCACCCTTTCTTTCTTTTAGAAGATATTTTTAAAGTGTTTTTTGTTCCAATCTTTCAGCTTGGATTTTACATAACTCGATTTCTTGTTGATCTTGTATAGATTGGCATGGTTTCCTATTTTGATCTCATTCCACCATTCTACTATTAAGTTTGGAATTTTTTCATCCCTTAGCTACATTTTTTCATACTTGAAGGGGTTACCTTTTGAAGTTTCATCTAGTTTGATCATTAATTGCATAGGGAAGTGGTTTGATCTTGTGAAAGGCAAAATTCCCACTTCATGCAGATTTGGTTGTCTCTCCCAATCTCCAAATAGAAGGAAGTGGTCCAGTCTCTCTGCTATATTAGTGAAGTATTTTCTCCTGTTAGACCATGTGTAGATTCCATTTTTATCTTGCATTAAATTTGAATTAAAGTACCCCACAATGAATCCCTTACCTCCTTTCATATTAGATTGTTGTCTATGAAGCCTTAGAATTCATGTTGCACATTTGTGATTTAGCCAATTCCCCCTCTTTTTTCTTCATTATTCAAAGTTGCATTAAAGTACCCACAATGAATCCCTTACCTCTTTTCATATTAACAATGTTGTTAGAGATTCCCCAACACAGGTTCCTCTTATCTATTGTGGAAATTGGTGTATAGACATTTATCTGTAGTAGTTTACATTTCACCATTATCCATCTCGCCTCCTCCACTACCACTTCACTTGCTACTGTTAGTGGGTTATAGAAGAAAACTATTCCTCCTGAGGCCCATTTAGATCCTACAAAATGACCCTTCCATTGCCTCCAACTACTCAGTCATTTATCACTATCTTCCTTGTTCAGTTTTGTTTCTTGTAGTAAGAAAATATTTTCCCTAGATTGGTCAATTTTGACGCTTGACCAAGCACCATTTGGGAGCATTGATGCCTCTAACATTCCATGTTATGACCCTCATTTCCCCCGGGGAAGGATAATATCCTTTCTTGACCTGATTTTCCTTTTCCCTATCATATTAGCTACTATTTCCAGCTTTGCCTTATTTTTTTTAGCCCCCTTTTGCTAATTTTCTTGATTTTTGGTCTTTTTAGTTTTGATTGTGACTGCTCCAACATTCTTTCTTCAACCAGATCTCCTTCCTCTGCCTCTCCCATTTCCTCATCCTCTGATTTAGGCTCCATCTCACTCTCTTTTACCTCTACTTGTGGAGCTTTTTTTTTAGGATTTTTGGACCTTTCTCCACTTCCACTATCTCTTCCTCTCCACCAGTTCCATTTACCTTCTCCTCTTCTTCTTTTTTTGTAGCATCTTCTTGTGCCTCCCTTTTTCTTGCTCCTCCACCAAGTTCCCTTCTACTAACATGGCAGGGAAGACACGTTCCTCCTGTGCATCCAACATCCTTATTCTTAACAGTTCTTCAATAGTTAGATTGGTGCCCCTATTGGTCGTATTGCATATTAGTTGAGTTGTACCATTAGTTGAATAGTCCCACCTTACTGAGAAGATTATTGGATCTTCTAATCCCCCAATATTTGGAGTGCAGTGAGTGTTTTGGGTTGATTTTTCCCACCTAGGTCCCCAAGCATACTCATTGGCTCTTCTGACACTCACCATCGTGTTGCATTCTAGATTTTCATGGTCTTTGGATTTGCATATGGGACATAATTTAATTTGATCCTCCCTCTCCACTTTTTGGATCTAGGTCCCCCTATCAACACATATTTCTATTTCTTGGGGTGTGCTTTGGTGCAGGGATAGCCCTAAGAAAATTTTGATATAGGTTCCTAGGCATCTATCTTCCAAATTTTTATCTACCGAGATGAATGATCCTAGGCTCCTCCAAATTTCTACCAAGGTTTCGTCTTCCCAATATTCTATTGGGAGGTTGTAAAGGTGTATGCATACTAGACCTTCCTTTTTTTTGTGGTTCCAATGGTCAAAATTAGGGTACCAATATATCAAATGTATCCCTACTCCATCTAGGTAGTGTGGCCCACTGCTTAGCGCATTCCATTTTTCCACTCTAGATGGGAATTCAACTAGGAAGAATTTGTTTGGAATTTCTCTAATCTACACTCAAATACCCCATTTTTCTTGGCACCATCTTCTTATATATTATAGATCAATACAACCACCCCCCATTTGAGGAATATCCCCCTCTCCTTCAACCTATCTACTAATTTTCTTATTCGATCCTTATCAACAAATGTAGAATGCTTTAACAATCTCAGGATGGGTGACTTATCGATCAGCTTTTCATATTGATGTGATGGTCCTTCATCTGCAATTACCTTCTCCTTTCCTTTCTAGGGCCTGCTCATGTGATCCTTTCTCTTGACCTTCTTGTCTCGCCAATTGGATAATGTTTCCACCCTAAGGCCTCACTTTTTCCTAGAACCACCCACATTGTCGCCCCTCTCTGCTCTTGCTATTCTGATCAACCCATTTGTTAAAGTTCAATTTCCAAGTTGGTATCCTCTTATCCAATGTATTTCCTTTGTTTCTAGGTCACCACTCGTGAGGTCGCACCCATGGAGGTGCAATTATTTCATTCCTCTACTCTTTTCCATAGTTCAGGCCTCAGCCATGGAGCCCCTTGTTGTGCCATTTTGTGGCTCTGAACTTCGTGTGGCATTTTTCCACCCATTGGCCACCCTCAAATACCCACTGCATAGTGTGCCTTATTTCCTCTACCCACCTTTTAATTGCAAGTTTGTACCTAGATCATATGTCATCCTCAACATCCCCCAAGCTTGGTCATTTAGATTGCTTTCTTTTTTTGGTCTTCCTCACTCATTTTCACTCTTTTTTGTACTAAAATAGGACTGTGTTATTGATGTGATATTGTGTAATATTCTACCTATGGACTTTTTCCATGTTTTTTTAGGAATACCTTGGAAGTTTGATAGGAAAGCAGTGCATTATGGTTATGCCAATACCTACACCTTGATGAAGGATGGAATTAAACATAATTTGAAACCTTTGAATAAAGAAAAAGGAAAGGTATGTAATGACGCTAGAAAATGCTTGGTTAATGGAGATAGAAAATTAGTGAAAGAGGATGAGGATGAAGATTATGATTTTCTAATGCAAGTTGTGGTAGTGTTAATTGTGTTCAAAATGAGTAGAGTGAAAGTTTCATTGGAGAAGGAAGAGGTAAACTCAGATTTTTGTAAAAATGTTGTTGTTGATTTATGTTGTTGCATGGTAAGATAGTGTAGAAGAGGATATCAAAAAAATGAAAGCCTTGGTAGATGAAGGTAGCACATTTGACAGTGTGGAAGTAAATGAGAAAGTATATTTTTATTTGTTTGATGAAGAGATTGGTGCACATTTAGATCTTGTGATTGATAGTTTATTGCAAGATGGGAAGGATGAATCTCTTGTTTTTTGACTAACATTGATGTGAGTGCAGAGGATAAAGAGATTACAAATTAAAATTTTCTTTTAGAATGAAATGATAAAGAGGAACACAATGGTAAGAAAATTGGTGAGGAACAAGTTATTGCAGCAGCGATAGAGGAAGAGGTAATGAATGGATTTTATGATTTTACCAAGGTAGAGGAAATGAATGCTTATGATTTTCTAAAATTTCATAGTGAAAATTGGTGCAATTTGGATTATGTGAAAAGAGGGAGAAATAGAGGAAGAATGATGGAAGAGACATCAAATTGCAAGTAAAAGTGAGAAAGAAGATAGAGGCAATTTTAGACAGCAAGGTGAGTAAGAGCACAAGGCATAAGCAATATTTTGAGTATTTGATAAAATGGTTTAGGAGACCTGTAGAAGACTCATCTTGGTTGTTAGAATCTAAGGTTAATCATCTTGGTTATCCTCTTGAGAAGTGATAGGGTCACTTTTCTTTCTACCATGGGTGTCTGATGTAGGAGTATCTTTGATTGCCAGACATCTTACATCAACAAATTTTATTAAATTTTGGAGAGTAATGTTTTTTATTAATATTTTGGTGTATTTTATTGATTTTATCATCTAAAAATCATATTTTAGTAATTGGACAATTTTGGTTCAAAATTCATTGGGAAGCATGCCCAAAAATGCATTTAATTATTAAAATGCCAAAAATAAAATTGGGGGCATGGGATTCTTAGAATTTATGAATTTATAATTTTATTTAATATGCCATGATGCTACAAGAAATAATGGGATGCCCAAGAGGTGTTTGACTTGTAATTTGAAATCTAAATTTTAAATTGGAGATTGTGTGAATAATTGTGCTAACTAGTGGAGGCATGTCTGGCTGGGAACGGTTCAAACATGCATTGGGGGGTTAGAAATTGGTGAATTAAAGCCATTAAATTATTTTTCTAGAAGGGGGATGGAATTGGATGTTCTTGGGTTGTTGGAGTTGTGGTTACAAGATTTTTGATTCTTAATTTTTGTTTTTGTTTTAATTTGGTTCCATATTTTGAGCATTGAAGATTTGGGTGTAGGTTTCCTGGGAGAATCATTTTCAAATTGAATGTTATAGGTGGAAGGTGGAAAAATAGCAACAACTTCTAGGTGAATACATTGGAGTTTGTGTTCTTGATTTCTATAATATATAGTTGTAGGTGAAGGAAGGAGAAACAAGGAGACATACCTAGAGATGATTTTTATTTCCTGCAACAAGTCATTTGGTTTGAATCTTAATGTATTTCTCAATATTTATGTGCGAGAGACATTGAGTAATCAAATCTACAAGAGTGTTGTTGAACTTGGGTGTTTATTTATTTAATTCCTCAAATTGCTTGTTGTATGTTTGGAATTTCTGAGAGTTGTAGGAAACTCTCTTTCATCAATTATCCTAATATTTTATCCAATATTCTCTTCCTAAACTATATTTTTCATATTATGGATGGGAAGATAGTTGATTTTTCACCACATGATGTAGTTATTCAAGAACTATAACACCCAAATATGATTGTTGATTCAAGAAGATCTAATCATGGGTCTAGATTTTATAGGTTTCATGGTTTTGATTCATCTTATGGTGTATCACACATTTCCCATATATACTCTTTGAGTAGAATATGGCATGAGAGGTTTGGATTCCTTAATTATAGGTATCTTTAGAAATTGAGTACACAAGAAATGGTACTTGGTATTTCTAAGGTCTTTTGCACAAAAAAAATTTGTCAAAGTTTTATCCTTGACAAACATCATCAAGAAATCTTTCTTAGGGGAAAGGATCATTGTGTTATTACCTTACCTAAGTTGGTTCATAGTGACATGTCATTTCCAACTCTTTTTCTAGAAACCGGGTATGAGCTTACCTTCATTGATGATTACTCTCATCACACATGAGTATACTTTCTCAAGTACAAGAGTAATGTTTTCACTAGTTTTAGGAATTTTAGGGTGTTCATGGAGAATCAATTAGGTTCTTCTAGTTGAAAAATATTCATTGATAAGTGAACCAAGTATTTCAAGATTATTCTATTGAACATGATATTCATCATCAATATTGCATTCCCTATGCTCCTCAACAAAATGGTTTTGCCAAAATAAAGAACACATCACTAAGGTACATATATAATTATATGCTTTAGTATCATTCTACGACCCCATATTTTTGGTTCTAAAGTAATCAATTATGCCAACTATATTCAAAACCAACCCCCCCACAAGGTAGCTCAAAATATTACTCTAGAGGAGGCTTGGTCCAATATCAAGCATGATGTTTCCTCTATTGAGGTATTTAGTAGTTAGGCTTGGGAATTCATACTAGATGGTCAATGTAAAATAATAGAGAAGAAGAGTCAACCATAAATCTTTGTTGGTTATTATTTAGATGTGAAATCTTATCAATTGTTTGATCATATCACTAGAGATGTATATTTTCATAGTTATGTCTAGTTTGATGAGTCTTTCACTCATATGGATCCTCCATCCAATTATTCTACCTCGCTACCTACTTCACTTTCTTCATCTCATGAGGATACATTTTATAATATTCAATGTTTATGATCCATTCCAACATTCTTAGAGTGTGCCATCTTTCTTGAAAAATAACTATAATAACAATACAAGTTCTTGGAGCCAAAACATGCACAATGATACTTTTCATGTGTAAATTTAACATTCGAGGAGCACTCCAAACTTCATGGATAGTCCCATCATCCTTGGATAGTATCAATTTTGTATGGACTAAATTCTTATGCACTTAAGAAGATGGTAGAATTATCATGAAAAAATTAATTGACTTATTTTAATATTTTCATAAGACATTGAGATGATTTGAAAGGGAAAATTAAATATTAAAGTTATAAAAAGAAAACTAAATGACAAATTATATTTAATTATTTTAAAATATTTTTTAAATGTGAAGATAAAGTGTCACTAGGCTCAAGGTGTTGAAAGTGGTCATAAAGTCACTTTATATTATTTTATTAAGGAAAAAAAATATATTTTTCAAAAAAGCAAGGAAAAAGAAACAATAAAAAGAAAAAAGAATTTTTTCAAAAAAGTAGCAAAAAGAAAAAACTATTTTTTTATAAAATAGCTCTAAAAAGTTATAAAAAGAGGAGAGTTTACAAAAAAGACACTGCATAAGAATGAATACATGTTCATCTTCTTCATTTCGCAAGGATAAAAATCTTCAAAATTTGAAAGCTTTGAGGATGAAAGCTTTGAGGATGAAAGCTTCCTAGTTTTCAAAGTAATTTCATCAAGAGATTACCAGTGTGCAATAAAGATTGGTTTGGGGACAAAAACCCTTATTTCATTTTGAGTGGTTTCATGTAGGAATAATAATTATATTGAAATATGCATATTGAGTTTCAAATGCAACAGATACTTGGTTGTGGTTTGTGGTTTTCAATATTTTTGGTTTGCATAGATTATTATCGTATGATTTATATATTTTAAAAAATAAAAAATAATAATATGGTGTATGAATCTTACTTTTATGTATAGTGTTTTTGTGTTGTGTAAAATGCACATATATATATATATATATATATATAATATTTTTGGAAAGAAAATATATCATTGAAATTTTGAAGTGGTTAAGTGCTCTTGTAGGAGCCATACCTCTTGTGGAAAATTTTATACTATCTACAAAGGAATAATAATAATTTTAATATTTAAAAGGTTGCAACAATTTTAAAATGTAGTAGTACAATCTATTAGATAGATATACGATTATTGGTATTTTAAAAGTGGTCTTAGATGATAAAGATCATAAATTTATTATTTTTAATTTGAAAAACCAACTTGTGGAAAAATAATAAATCAACAATTTGGGTTAGAAATAATAGTGATTTATCAATTGATTGATTCATCTACAACACTTGTTCATCTCTCCAACTTCTTTTTGGGTAATAATTTTATGTTTTTAGTTTCATGCTAATTGTTTGATGAAATGCTCATTTTTAAAATAATAAATAAAGCATCTAAAAATAATTAAAATATTATTGTAAATGAAATTCATTCCTCATTGTAACAATCTAGAAGATATGCCACCAAAATCTTTATTTTTTGAGTATCTTCGTTGTAATAGATCCTTGGAAAATAACATAATTGGATCCTATTTTAATTTTCTATTTTACTCCACCTTGCATGGTTTGAATTATAATTATGTGAGGTAATGTATCCTTTTGGAATTGATGCAACTTTATTTTCACTCATTATCAACCAATTTGGATAGCACAATACTATGACTATTTTAAATTGTAAGTTGGTTAGCTTTCCGCCAACACTTTTCAATTAACTTTCCTATATATTTGTTCTTACTATATATCCTCTCAGCTTACCCATTCTAAGAACTAGGTGATTAGAAATACTAGATTTGAGTTGATTGCAACAAAATTGTTGAGATTTGAGCTAACATGTCAAGATTATTATAGTAGTATTAGAGCTAGTGGTCTTTCTAACATATGGGAATGGGAAGCTAATAGTTTGTTGAAAATATTCAATTCCATGTTTTGAGTTTCAATGGTGGTTTAACATTCAAATTGTTATTATAACCTTGAATCTACAATCTTGTATATCATTATGATTATAAGTAAATATGATTTGTAAAATAAGCTCTATCAAGAAAGTAAGAAACCAATATACCTACCTCAACTAAAGGATGGAACTCAATATTTTGGACAAAGTGGAGAATCACTTATCTATGGTAGGATAGTCACCTTCTAAGATATTACAACTTTTTATGACTTATTTAGTGACTTCTTTGGTAAATTCAAATATTTTTGAGACACTAATACAAAAATGTGGGGCTCAAAGTTATCACCTTTATTAGTGAAATTCAAAAAAAAACTTGAAGTTTTGTACAATGAAGACATTTTGAGAGAAATATTTCAGCTAATTATGGAAATTTTCTTAAATTTGGATGATATAAAAAATCCTTATTTTATATGAGGGTTACAATTTTAGAAATGATTGTAAAGGTTGGATCTTGTGTGGTAATGCTTGACCTTGAATTTAATGATCTAATATTCAAAATGTTTCACTAATTCTTTGCTATTGTAGGAAATTATTGATATGCATAAAATTTTCTAACAAAAATGTAAACTATTATGTCTATGATTTTGAATGAGAGTGACGATATCTCCCAACCACTTTTATCAGATTTATTAGCAAATGTTGGAAAGGATGAGTAGAAATTTTCACTAGTTGCACATGCTCTAGCTTAAAATATTGTCAAAAATTGTGAGGAGAAGTTGAAGCCATACTTAAAAATTAAAATGATAGCCAAAAAATTATTCTATGTATTTAAAATATTAAGAGTTTTGTTGCAATAAAGGAGATATATGACAAAAAATGAAGTTAGAAGGAAAAAAAACTGTTTATTTTACCAAGAATATTGGGATCCAAGTCACAAAATTTGGATCAAAGAAGAGGTGAAATATAATGAAGATCTAGTAAAGAAGGTGATGGATATTTTCTAACCCACGAGATGAAAAATAAGAAGAATTTATTACTTCTATCAAATGTCTATTATAGAATAATGGGGATGAGAACAAGGAAGAAATTATCACAATGGATCATGAAGAATACAAGAAGATAATGTCAAAAACAAATGTTGTTAAAGGACCTAAATTCGACACTCATGTGAAGAATTAAGTTTCTTAACTCAAGAAGTATGTGTGGTGGAGATCTAGAATTATTATTAAAATATATTCATGTGAGATAAATGATTTAGGGATTTCTAATGGTGGGATTAAGCTTGCTAAAAATTTCATAACAACTAATAATTAATACTTAATATAACTTTGTGAAGCTCGTTTAGAAAATAGATTAATGTAAAATTATTCTTAAAGGAACAATTGTTCATAATAGAAAATAATTAAGTGTAATTCTTAATAAATTTGGATAGCACAAAATGTTTATCAAAGGATTAATTCAAATTTTGAAGAAAGAACACCTCAAACAAATTGTCACTATTACTTATTTATAAATAGTTCAGAGTGCAATGAAAATGATGAAATCAACACATCTACATAAAGTTAAACATAGAGATGTGACCATTAAAATCATAAATGAGGCCTTAATTGCATCTAAGAAAATGAAGGTAAAGGTTGATGAGCTCACCTTTGATCTTAAATCAACAAGTGACTCATTAGAAAGTACCCAAATGACACTATTGGAGGTAGAAGATCATCTTAATGTTGCAGAATATTGAGGGAGCAAGAGAATAAATCAAGGGATGAAGAAATAAAGGAGGTAATCATTGAGCTTGATAGGCTTCAAGAAGATTTGTATTTACAATATTTTTCAAAAATTAAAAAGTTGCAAGTATAGATTTGGATGAGTAGGAAGATTGGTTAAACAAGAGAATGGGAATAACTTTCAATCTTTTGATAACCCACTTTTAAAGATGAATTCAAAGGTCTCTTTTGATAACCAAATTTTTGAGATGGGTGATGAGATATCTCTAGATTTAAATTTTATGGTATTTGATAATATTAAAGTGGTAAAACATAAGCCACCTTCATCATATGAAGGATTAGGGATTGAGAATTGCAAATTCCTAATATTGATATGAGATTTGGGTGAAATTTCCAATCATGAGAAACATGCTTCACCAAATACTAACATTGATTTTGAGCTTGCTAAAAATTTCAAATTAGGAACTAATGATAATAATTTGGTTCATTTAGGTGATAAAAATTTATAATATAATAGGATGTTTCAATTCAAGAAACATATAAGATTTATTTATAGAAGAATCTATAGAGTAGCACGTTTTAGAGAAGAATGTTGGTTTTGAGCTTGCTAAAAAAAATAGACTAGAAACTAATGATAATTAGTTTGATTATCTCTATGATTGTAGTATTGATGCTTGTAGAGGTTTTAAGACATGACAAGTATCTTTCCACCATGAAAAGCATCATGAGATTGGAGAGAAGGAAAATAATACAACTTCTAATAAAGGACACTCATATCCTTTTTCTCATGGTTGTCTTTACATAAGAATATGGGACCCAAGTATTTCATTGGCACATCTATTCTCAAGAAAAAGGACTATCCTCCATACAATATTTGTACTTTTCTATTTATGACAACTTTATCCTATGTTAATTTTGATTCATTTTTATCTCTTAATATTGACATATGTAATTAGTTGAATTTATATGGATCTATTAGAAAAAATTGGAGAATATTCCTTAATATCATTATGAAGGATAGAATATATATAATTTCTTATTGTATTAGAGTAGTGTAGCAAAATTATGGTGAAAATTTCTTGAGTGGTTTTGGATCCTAGTATTTGTAGAAGCCTTCATTTAGAAGGATTTGGAAGGTTGAGTTGGAATTTCTTAAGGATAAACAATTTTGGGGAGGGAGGACTTGTAATGTCCCATTTTTTAATCTATTTGAGAATTCTTGAAAACTCTAAATTTATTGGAAATAGATTTTGACAATGATAGCAAGTTCCTAGAACAAAGACATGCACAATGATACTTTTTGTGTCTAGATCTGACATTCTAAGAGCACTCCAAACTTATTGTATATTTTCATCATCCTTGGATAGTTCCAAGTTTCCATGAACTAAATTCCTATGCATTTAAGGAGTTGGTGGAATTATTAAGATAATTTAATTTAATTATTTTAATATTTTTTGTAATACATTAGGATGATTTAAAAGGAAAAACTAATTAAGTAATTAAATATTAAAGCTATCAAAAAAATAAATGAAAACTTATTTTAATTATTTAAAAAGGTATTTTAAGTGCATAGATAAAGTGTCATTGATCTGATATAGATTATACAATTGATATAGTAATCAAATTGTCAGAGAGGTTGAATGAGGAAAATTGGTGAAATTGATGCAAGAGGTGTATCATGTACCCACAATAAAGAAGGGAATTATTTTTTCTAAAGAATGGAGATAGCCAATTCTCAGAGGCTGAAACATGACTCATATATACAAGGAGAAGAAGAGAAATATAGAGGAATAAGAGAATAAGAAAAGACTTCAATGTGAATGGTAATAGATTGACACTAGGGAATATTAAATTTAGTTATCGATAAGGAGCCCCTAAGCATAATTATTCTAGATGAATTCTTGAACTTGAAAGTGGAAAGATTAAAAAAGAATGTAATGATTGATAAATTTATTGGTATTTAGCTAAGGGGTGGAAAAAATTAAAGATTTGATTAATCTTAAATGGTATTTTCCCAAATTAGAGGTCAATTTTCTAGCACTAGGTTTTAACATATAGTTTTCAATCATAGTATGATAAGGATGTTATTCTCAAAGGTCAGCCATGGTTTATGGGAAATGTTGGCCTACACGTCTAGGCTTGGTCTCCAAGGTTTGACCCTCATAAGTAGATGATTTAGGATTCCCCTCTTTAGGTTATATTATATAAGATTCCCCAAGAGTTTAGGATGGAGGAAATTTTCAAATTGATAGGGATTCTCTTGGAGAATATATTTTCTACTCCAATAACATAGGGAGGAATAAGTGGGCTTAATATGCAAGAATTTGTGTCAAGATAAATCTCTACAAGCCTATTAGACATTCAATTAAATTATCCTCAATTTTAGGGGTATGGATATAAGAATTAGATTATGAGACGCTTCCCATTAGATGTTTTAAGTGCTAGAAGATTGACCATTTAGTGAGGGATTGTAGTGAGCAAGTAAAAGGAAAAAGTGTCTAGGATAGTGATAGGGATATGATATTGAGGGAGGAGGTGAATATTAATCCTATTATTTTTAATAGGGTTTTTTCCCCTCATTTATCTTCCCCCTTTTTTAAGTGTTCTAACTTCAAGGAGGTTGACATTATTATTAATTGAAATCAATCTAATTCTTGGGGAGAAATGGATCTCTAGCCCGTCTCAACTTATTCAAGGTAATGGGGGGGGGTTATTGATGGGTGGTTTGTAGAGGTTATGGTGGGTACAATGGATAATAATGAGAAACAAAGTATTTGAGTATTACAAAAAGGTAGAGAAAAAGGAATTGAGCTAAGAATCTCTCTAAGGTTTATATTGGTAGAGGGCTTGGGGAAGGAAGGAAAACATATGCAAATAAATCCAAGATTAAGGATTTGGTTGACTTGGAGAATGAAACATGGATGTCCATAAGGAATTTTTTTTAAATGGAGGTGATTTCCTCCCTAACCCTAGTTTGAAATGAGAATTTTAAGTTGGAATATATGAGGCCTTAATGGCGTAGAAAAATGTTGCCTAGTGAAGCAACTAATAGAAAAAGAGATTTTGGATAGTTTTCAATGTAGGAAATTAATATGGATAAGGAAGAGGTTAAGGATATCATACCAATGATTTGGAAGAGTGAGGAAGGTGTTTTGGTTAATGTTGATGGCTATTCTAGTGACCTCGCTATTATTTAGAGAAAGAATAGCTTATCAGGTGTGTTGTCTATGTCTTTAAAATTTTCCTTTATGTGATGATTAAGGATACGTTGGGTATATATTTTTTTCTTACTAATGTGTATGGGCCCAATGATAGTGGTCAAAGAGATAGAGTCTAAAAGGAAATAAAGGGTTTAATATCTCTATTTTAATCAAAACATTAGATTGTAGGGGGAATTTCATTAATATTTTATTCAAGGAGGTTAGGATTCTTTATTGGTGAGGTCTTTAAATTTTAAGAATTTTTGTAAGGACTTTACTTTAGTTGATACTACCCCAAAGTTTGGGTAGTTTGCATGGAATAAAAGAAGAAAAGGTGAATATAATATTTTATGCAAATCGGACAAGTTTTTGGTTGCTTCAAAATGGTTATTTTCTTTTATTTTTTTCTACTCTAAAGTTTTTTATTTTGGGGGTTCCAATCACTGGCCAATTAAGTTGATGGTTTCAATGGAAATAGATCATAGGGGTGTCCTTTTAAAATAGATTCCTTTTGGTATGAGAATGACAGGTTTAAGGATGCTTTAGTGAAATGGTGGGGGATAGAGATTAAGGGTTGTAAGAGGTTCAACCATATGAAGAATCTTATTAAAGTAAAAAATCAATTGAAGGTATGGAATAAGAAAATTATGGATAATTTGTTTAATAATAAAAATATGGTAGAGCATAAGTTAGAAAAAATTTAAGATAGAATTGAAATAAAGGTTTGAAATGTGATCTTAGGAACTCACAAATCAAATTAATGGAGTATAATAATATTATAATAATGTATTGTCACCCCATTTTCTCATGTCTCATTTTTTATTCTTCTCTAGTGGTCTACTCTTTAAATTTTTCCTCCCACTAGTTATAAAAAATATGAGAGATTTAATGTGGGTAATCATGTCATGTTATTTTAGTTTGTGCTTTTCCCTCCCCTTCACCTTAGTCAATTACACAAATTCAATATTTCAAAAATTGAATGTGTCAGTTATATGAGGTGTTCATCTTGCATAATTCCCAAATGGGTATCTCCAGTTTAAATTTGGAGAAATTTGGAGTAAAAATGGCTAAGTTATTAAAATTCAAAGATTTGGTTGCCTCCAACATAGTTCTCAAAACCATCAAAACCTTTGACATTTCATATTTTCCACTCTTCCTACAATCCATGATTTCCTATGCCTTATCCATTTTTAGTGAAGTGTTGGAGCTCTCAATGGTTCTCAAAATCGTTAGAACCTCCAACAGTTCTTAGTGAACCTTTGATGAAGGATGAAGTCTAGGAAACAAAAGGCCAAAGTAATAGAATGAAATCTAGCCAATCTTGGAATTATAGAAGGGTAGGGGAAAGGAACATAAGGAAACAAATGAATGATCAAAGATTCCCATGGTTCTTGAAACCATGGGAACCCCCATTTTTGTTTTGATTTTGGCCTATGCCTTGATCAGAGAAGCTAGAGAAAGGTGATGGAATTAGGGAATACCATTAAGATAAGAGGATCTAAGGCACAAGTAAAGAATGAAAAAAAAAAGGATAACCAAGAAAATATAAATTCTTAGAGCTTCCCATGGTTCCTAGAACCATGGGAACCATCAATCAAGTTCCTAGCTCCCATCGATCCCTCGATCCTTGACAAAGGAAATATATTTGGAGAGAGCAAAAGGAAGCACATCAAACAAAGGAAAGTAGAAATAAAGCAAGGCCAAGGAAGAGAATAATGGAAAATAATCAAGTTCCAAAGCTTCCCATGGCTCTTGAAACCATGGGAACCTTCAACAAGTTCATGACTTTGGTTCAAGCCCCAACAGGCAAGAAGAAAAGACAAGGAAAGTGAAGGATTGAGAAGTAAAAGGTAACAAGTAAATGATGAAAGGAAAAAAATAATAAGGCTAGGGAAGATAAGAAGGAAATGATAATGAAGTGTTGGTGCTTCCCATGGTTCCTTAAACCATGGGAATCTCTGACAAGTTCCCATTTCCTAGCCAACCCTTGACAAGAGAAGACAATTACATGGGGAAACCTATCAATGGTTAAGAATGTTGCAAGGCTTGAGAGAGAATATAAGGGAAGAAATAGTCAATGGTACCAATGGTTATTGGAACTAGTGGAACCTTCAACTAATTTTGGTCACTTTCTACAACCACTCCCTCTTTAGAGCCATTAACACACAACCACCCCTACAACTAACCAAATCTTGCATTGTAGGGATTCTATAAGATATTTAACTATATTTTTGCATTTTTTTTGGGGAAACAATGATGCCATGCTTCATTCATTGTTGCAAAACCACTACTATGTTAGGCAACATCTCTAGGATGCAAATTTAATAGATTTTGTGGTCAATTTCACTCATTCCTTCACTCAAACCCATAATTAATCAATTAGTAGGTACGGCATGGTCAAAAAAATTTACAGAAGACATTTTTTGTCTCTACATTGGATGAGATTGTGGCTAGGGTTTCCATATGTGGAACAACTTTCTGATAGCCTGCACACCTTCCTATCATGGATATATTAATCTTGGTTGTCATATTTTAGAGGAGGGTAAAATTTTGGAATGAAGGAGGAGCAGTTATAGAACCAATAGAAGAAATATATTCACAAGAAGCCCTAGAGATTTAATTTCTAATTCTAGGTATATTATTTTAGTATTATCATGATCTAGGTTTATCCCAAATTTGTAATAACATTTGTAACCTTTACAGATAAAATTATTAATGGAAAAATAAAACTTCATTAGGTGTCTCTATATGTATGGCATGTATTTATAGATTTGTGTTGTTTAGTTGGCTAGCCAAAAGACTATAAAATCCTTGCAAAGCCTTTGTAAGTTATTTTTTCAACATAATAAAGGAAATTTACAGTATAGTAGAATAGGAAAATAACACCTAAAATAGCACCAGATTTTAGTGTATTTCAGTTCACGAATTGGGCAATTTGGTTGGCGCTAAACTCAGCACAAACAGGCATGGCCTTCTCAGCACTGACTTGGGCGTCGAATTTTGCATCAGACATTTTGTAGGAATTAGCACCGTAATTAGCGCTAGGAAATCACAATGCCCCCGTTAGTGCCAAAAATAACACCAAAAATAGTGCCTCTTTATCTGCCTAAAATAGCGCTAGAAATAACATCGAAAGTAGTGCCGAAATTTACACCCAATTTGGATTTCGGTTTTGCTTCTATGTCTACTCCCATTTTTGCTTCTACTTTTGCTTCTGGTTTTGCTTTTGATTTTGCTTCCAAGTTTTCTTCTGGTTTTGCTTCCACTTTTCCTTCCAATTTTGCTTCCAATTTTTCTTTTGGTTTTGCTTCCAATTTTGCTTCCAATTTTGCTTCCATGTTTGCTTCCGGTTTTGCTTCCAATTTTTCTTCTAGTTTTTCTTACAATTTTGCTTCCAGTTTTGCTTCCAATTTTGCTTCCAAGTTTGCTTCTAGTTTTGTTTCCAGTTTTGCTTCTAGGTTTTCGTCTGGTTTTGCTTCCAATTTTTTTTCCAAGATTGCTTCTAGTTTGTTTCTATTTTGGCTTCCATTGTTCCTTCCTTTTTTTCTTCTAAAAATGCTTCTTGTTTTGCTTCCATTTATTAATTTAATATTATTTATTTCAATTTAATTAGTTAAATATATCGTGCATCTTAAATAACTCATATGATTATAGTGTAAGTAATTTAATTATTTAACTCATATGATTAAATAACAAGATAATTATTTTTTTTGGGTTGGTAACACAAAAAAAATTATTGCTTGTAAAGATAGAAAAGTACATCTATTGTTCAATGTCATTACCCACCAAAAGAGCTTAACATTTCTCTGATTTGTTCAATTACATTTTGGAGGTTCCAAGCATTAATTTTACCTTTCATCACCGCTTGAAATATTATTGTAACATGATCACCATCTATAATTAAAACAAGTGAATCAAATATCTATAATTTAATTGAATTTGACAACATCCATCCTAAGCAGTAAATTAAAATCATCATACGTAATAAATATCCATACAAAAATCATCAACCACTTTTAATATATATAAATTGACAAGTCAATACTGATAAGATCATCATCATATATAACTAAAACAAGTGAAATTTAAATATGCAAGTACATCAAAAACATGTCAAAATGATACATGTACAAATGATATAAATAAAATTGATAAATTACGTAACCCAAAATGATACAAGTCAAGATGATACATGTCCAAATGATATAGTGAAAATGATACATGTCAATATGATACAACTCAACAATATAGTATTGTAGGCCATGAAAATAATACATATGATAGTAACCATGAAAAGAGTCATCATAACAATATATCAGAAATGATCCATGATGTAGTCTATATGATCATAAATGTCACTAGTTACTACCACCAACTATTTCATCATCATCAGCATCGTGATCATCATCATTGTCATCGTCATCGTCATCGTCATCGTCGTCATCATTGCCATTGGCCTCGATGTCTTTTGTATCTGTGTCATCATCATCCTCTTCCATGTGATTTGTACTAGTAGAACCAATATTTTGTGGATCTATATCATGTTGAGGATCATCTTGATCTTGTATAAGACCCATGTTCTACAAAAAGAAACATTTAGAATGAAAAGTTATTATTGATTTCATGCAATAATTTTTTTTTCTGTTATATATCTAATATTACAACATATGAGATGAAACAATAATCATATTACATCATATCAATGTGCACATACCATAATAGAGTTTTAAAAAAGTTACAGCTAATATTGGTGAGTCAGGAGAAACTTTAGCTTTCAAAAACAAAGCCAATTAGGCTGGCAGACTTGTGGATTAGACCAGCATTTGGTGGAAGAGGAAGAAAGATGACTGAGACTTTGGGAGACCACCATAATGGATTTCAGTATTCAACCATGAGAGCAGAAGAGAGAGCTGATATCATGTATCAAAACATTATGCATGCATTCTTCTAGCTAGCAAAGAAGGAGATGATTACTTTGCTTCATTTTCATTTGCATAACCATATCACAACATGGGAACCAAGTAGACCAAGGATGTCCAGTTTTATGTGGAGGTAATGGATGTGTTCCAAAATTTAGGAGGGGCAAGAAGGTCAATGTATGATCCTGATGAAATTGAGGAAGAACAACAAGAGGGGGATAGGAAAAATAAAATCAATATAGAGTTTCAAGGATTTGTCAAGTGAATAAGAGAGCTATGGGAGAAGCCTCATATAAAATATTTTTAACTAGAGTTTGATATACCATTTAGAGAGCTTGGTTTTCATGGAGTTCCTTTAAAAGCCTTTTCTTTTATTGTTCCTACAGTAAACTGTTTGGTAGAGTTGGTGGAATTACCTTTCTTAGTAATCACTATTAGTGAGATTGAGATTGTTAACCTTGAGAGAGTAGGACTTGGGAAAAAGGAATTTGATATGGCTATTATTTTCAAAGACTTCAAGTAGGATGTACTCCGCATGTATTCCATTCCTCAATCTTCACTTGATGGCATCAAGGAATGGATAAACTCCATGGATATAAAGGATTATGAAAGTAGAATGAACTTGAACTGGTGGCCAATTTTGAAGACTATTACTGATGATCCAAATAAATTTATTGAAGATGTGGTTGGGAATTTTTTAATATGGAAGCTAGTGATTCTGATTCTGATAATCCCCTAGCAATATTTATGTTAAGGAAATTTCCTTTAGATGCAAGGATTCAAAGCACATCAACCATGTGATACAAATGATTAAATCCTATAGATGATCTATAGCAATGAAATAGTCTGAAAAGGTAGAGAGAGATACATTGGTGACTCGGAAGAAACTTCAACTTTCAAAAATAAAGCCAATTAGGCTGGCAGATGTGTGGATCAAACCAACATTTGGTGGAAGAGGAAGAAAGATGATTGGAACTTTGGAGGCCCGCCATATTGGATTTTAGTATTCAACCATGAGAGTAGAAGAGAGAGCTAATATCATGTATCAAAACATTAAGCATGCATTCTTCCAGCCAGTGGAGGAGATGATTAATTTGCTTCATTTTCATTTCCATAACCATATCATGGCATGGGAAAAAAAAAAGACCAAGGATGTCCAGTTTTATGTGGAGGTAATGGATGTGATCCAAACTTTAGGAGGGGAGAGAAGGTCAATGTATGATCCTGATGAAATTGAGGAAGAACAACAAGAGAGGGATAGGTTTAATCAAATTAATAAAGAGTTTCAAGGATTTTTCAAGCAAATACAAGAGCTATGGGAGCAGCCTCATCTAAAATATATTGAACTAGAGTTTGATATACCATTTAGAGAGCTTGGTTTTCATGGAGTTCCTTTCAAATCCTTTGCTTTTATTTTTCCTACGGTAAGCTATTTGGTAGAGTTGGTGGAATTACCTTTCTTAGTAATCACTATTAGTGAGATTGAGATTGTTAACCTTGAGAGATTAGGACTTGGGAAAAAGGCATTTGATATGGCTATTGTTTTCAAAGACTTCAAGCGGGATGTACTTCTCATGTACGCCATTCCTCAATCTTCACTTGATGGCATAAAGGAATCGATGAACTCCATGGATATAAAGTATTATGAAAGAAAAATGAACTGGTGACCAATTTTGAAGACTATTACTGATGATCCAAATAAATTTATTGAAGATGTTGGTTGGGAATGTTTTAATATGGAAGCTAGTGATTCTAATTCTAATAATTCAAAAGATTCAGATCAAGGATACGAACCCTCTAATGTAGAAGAGGAATCAGAAACAAATTTAATGTAGCCACCATCAAGAGTGTTACAAGCCAATTAACAAGATGGAGGGAATTCTTATATAAGGATAATTTTCAATGTTGCAAGTACCGGCTTTAATGTCAACTACAATGGCAACATTGAAATTCCCTAGTAGTATTTATGTTAAGGAAATTTCCTTTAGATGCAAGGATTCAAAGCACATCAACCATATGGTATGAATGATTAAATCCTAGAGACTATCTGTAGCAATGAAAGAGTCTGAAAAGGCAGAGAGAGCTACATTGGTGACTCGGGAGAAACTTCAGCTTTCAAAAATAAAGCCAATTAGGCTAGTAGACATGTGGACGAGGCCAACATTTGGTGGAAGAGGAAGAAAGATGACTAGAACTCTGGAGGCCCACCATACTGGATTTCGGTATTCAACCATGCAAGAAAAAGAGAGATATGATATCATGTATCAAAACATTAAGCATGCATTCTTCCATCCAACGGAGAAGGAGATGATTACTTTGCTTCATTTTCATTTGCATAACCATATCATGGCATGGGAACCAAGAAGATCAAGGATGTCTATTTTTTTGTGGAGGTAATGGATGTGGTCCAAACTTTAGGAGGGGCAAGAAGGTCAATGTATGATCCTGATGAAATTAAGGAAGAACAACAAGAGAGGGACAAGAAAAATAAAATCAATGCAAAGTTTCAAGGATTTGTCAAGCGAGTAAGAGAGCTATGGGAGCAGCCTCATCTAAAATAATTTGAACTAGAGTTTGATATACCATTTAGAGAGCTTGGTTTTCATGGAAGAGGAAGAAAGATGATTACTTTGCTTCATTTTCATTTGTATAACCATATCATGGCATGGGAACCAAGAAGACCAAGGATTTCTAGTTTTATGTTGAGGTAATGGATGTGGTCCAAAATTTAGGAGGGGCAAGAAGGTCAATGTATGATCCTAATGAAATTGAGGAAGAACAACAAGAGAGGGACATGAAAAATAAAATTAATGTAGAGTTTCAAGGATTTTTCAAGAGAGTAAGAGAGCTATGGGAGTAGCCTCATCTAAAAGATTTTGAACTAGAGTTTGATATAGCATTTAGAGAGCTTGGTTTTCATGGAAGAGGAAGAAAGATGATTACTTTTCTTCATTTTCATTTGCATAACCATACCATGGCGTGGGAAGCAAGAAGGCCAAGGATGTCCAGTTTTATGTGGAGGTAATGGATGTGGTCCAAACTTTAGGAGGCGCAAGAAGGTCAATGTATGATCTTGATGAAATTGAGGAAGAACAACAAGAGGGACAGGAAAAATAAAATCAATGTAGAGTTTCAAGGATTTGTCAAGCGAGTAAGAGAGCTATGGGAACAACCTCATCTAAAATATTTTGAACTAGAGGTTGATATACCATTTAGAGAGCTTGGTTTTCATGGAAGAGGAAGAAAGATGATTACTTTGCTTCATTTTCATTTGCATAACCATACCATGGCATGGGAACCAAGAAGACCAAGGATGTCAAGTTTTATGTGGAGGTAATGGATGTGGTCCAAACTCTCGGAGGGTTAAGAAGGCCAATGTATGATCTTGATGAAATTGAGGAAGAACAACAAGAGAGGGATAGGAAAAATAAAATAAATGTAGAGTTTCAAGGATTTGTTAAGTGACTAAGAGAGTTATGGGAGTATCCTCATCTAAAATATTTTGAACTAGAGTTTTATATGCCATTTAAAGAGATTGGTTTTCATGGAAAAGGAAGAAAGATGATTACTTTGCTTCATTTTCATTTGCATAACCATACCATGGTGTGGGAACCGAGAAGACCAAGGATGTCCAGTTTTGTGTGGAGGTAATGGATGTGGTCCAAACTTTAGGAGGGGTAAGAAGGTCAATGTATGATCCTGATGAAATTGAGGAAGAACAATAAGAGGGACGGGAAAAATAAAATCAATGTAGATTTTCAAGGATTTTTCAAGCGAGTAAGGGAGCTATGAGAGAAACCTCATCTAAAATATTTTGAACTAGAGTTTGATATACCAATTAGAGAGCTTGGTTTTCATGGAAAAGGAAGAAATATGATTACTTTGCTTCATTTTCATTTGCATAACCATACCATGGCATGGGAACCAAGAAGACCAAGGATGTCCAGTTTTATGTGGAGGCAATGGATGTGGTCCAAACTTTAGGAGGGGAAATAATTTCAATGTATGATCCTGATGAAATTGAGGAATAACAACAAGAGAGGGATAGTAAAAATAATATCAATGCAGAGTTTCAAGGATTTATCAAGCTAGTAAGAGGGCTATGGGAGCAGCCTCATCTAAAATATTTTGAACTAGATTTTTATGTACCATTTAGAGAGCTTGGTTTTCATGGAGTTCCTTCCAAAGCTTATGCTTTTATTGATCCTACGGTAAACTATTTGGTAGAGTTGGTGGAATTACCTTTCTTAGTAATTGTTATTAATGAGATTGAGATTGTTAACCTTGAGATAGTAGGACTTGGGAAAAAGGAATTTGATATGGCTATTTTTTTCAAAGACTTCAAGCGGGATGTACTCTGCATGTACCCCATTCCTCAATCTTCACTTGATGGCATCAAGGAATGGTTGAACTCCATGGATATAAAGTATTATGAAAGCAGAATGAACTTGAACTAGTGGCCAATTTTGAAGACTATTGCTAATGATCTGGATAAATTTATTGAAGATGTTGGTTGGGAATTTTTTAATATGGAAGCTAGTGATTTTGATACTGATAATTCAGAAGAGTCAGATCAAGGATATGAACCCTCTGGTGTAGAAGAGGAATCAAAATCAAATGAGGAAGGTTCAAAAGATGAATCTCTTATGGAGTTAGAGGAGGACGAAATAAGAAGAAGAAGATTTTGAAGACGGGTAAAACATGGGATGAGTTAGAAGCCGAAGCCAAAAATGCAGATAAGGAAAAAGGAGACAAGTCTAACAATGAAGAGGAAAGGTGGCAACAAAAGGTAAAAGTTATAGGAAGTCTCGGGCACCTGATATTAGAGATTCAAGAGGAATGTCTATCGAGAGGCATAAATTTAGATGAATTGAGTTCATCTACATCCTTCTATTTATTCATTCACATAAACGACCATCTTGTAATCATAAGATTTGAGCTCTATTTACTCATCCTATGCATCAATAAATAACTCAACACAAGAGATGCAAATTGACATATTAACACAACAATATCCAACTAAGTTATTGAAATTCAACTATTGATACCTAATTCTCCATCCAGATTACAAAATCATTCCACTTTTTGTTTAATAAAATATTATTTTCTAATTGCTTTGGATGGCAGTCATATTTCTCCTCCTGTCAAAAAATGGCACATGGACTAGTTAAACTAATTAATATGCAGTCATTTACTTTTTCCAAGGAAATAAAAAAAATATCATTTAACATATTAAATATACTTACAAATGTACAGATCAAGGCCTGCAAACCTTTCTGGCCATTGTGATGTGTGGCACAAATATTCTCAAGCCTAGCCTTGGAGGCCTTGCCCTAAAACATATACTAATTCAATTTAACTATGCACAAATAAAATTTAAATATCGTTTAATAAATTTGATATAATCTTATGAGAAAATTCAAATACATGTGTACTCTCCTCATCAGACTTCCTCCATGCATCAGACTTCTCATATGCTTTTACAAGATCTTTCCATACTTTCAAACTTACATCAATTGGCCTTTTCTCTGTCTTAGCTTAGGAGGGATTTTTTTTATCTTCTTTGTTTGGTTGCACCAAAATCTCTTGTAGTATTGAGACATTTGTAGCTTTATCTTCTTTATAGACCAACCTGTGCCAAATTCATTCTCCATGTCATGGATAACTACTTTTTTCAAGTGCATGGGTATCTTTGAGAATGGAAAATGTAGATGGTCTTTGAATCGTTGAAAACATGATTCCTTCAACGTATTCACAATTTTTTTCCCAGCATTCATCATTCGGACTTCCCCTGAAACCACCTCGTATTCTATCTTCGTATTGTAGCTACCAATCCAAGATTGAAAACATGGCATGATGGAAGAAGTCTATGTCCTAGGAGTGGAATTCTTTGCTCCATGTTCCACATTCTTAGAGTTTACTATCACTGATTTCCTCTTGGATATTTGCTCAATCCAGGACTGATTGGGGAATCAACTGATTCCCTTTGACACAATTGATTTGTTTGCAATGTTTGAGGGGTGTTACAAGATTTTTTTTCTATGTATCTAGAAAGTGTTGTCTAGTCCACATTAACCAATTTGTTTAGTGCCTCTACCCCCAATATGGAAGCCAGTTTATCTTTATCTTTGTCAGTCTCATGTCCCTATATATCTATTTTTAAATTATATTTCTTCTTTTAAATTTAGAAATAGAAATCTAAAATGTAAAATTCAAAGAAACAACAGAAACATTTACAAATCTATAAATTGAAAATGAATTACCTCATTTTGGCCAGAGTTTTCTGACAATGTTCACTTCCCTCCATTGCTTGACATTTTTAGGTGACCTAGGGAAAATTATTTTTGTCAGTATGTGGAGGAAAATGAAGTACACACTATCAGGTATGAAATTTTTCTTCTAGTTTGTGGTATGAAAGTTTTGTTTTGTGGGAAAATATGTTTGCTAGGTTTGCTTAGTGTTGATAACCTAGGGAAAATATGTTCGCTTGGTTTTCTTAGTGTTGATAACCTTATCATGAAAACTCTTTCATAATGCAATCTTGCACAAATTTGTCATGGAATCGGTGACTATGGCACAACTAGGCAAAACCAAGCGGTTTCTGCATTTACTTTTAGCAGTTGCTCGAGCGTGACCGACCCAATTCCTAGATTTTCCAAGCAGTTCACTATTTACTTGATACCCATGTTAGGGAAAGAATACAGAGGCATCCTCACTTCATGCTATAATATTTTGATCCAAAGCTCAAATGGGTAGGGTAAAAAAAAATGTTGGTTTCTCAAAGGTTTTACAATTTATAATGATGGAAAAATTTAGAGGTTGCCTGGACTGGTTAGGCCACGAACTAGTAAACGATCATGAATTCAAATGCAATACAAAGAGCAGTAAAAAATCACAAATTCAACCAAGAAAAAAAATTGTAACCTTATCTATGGTGTCACAAACTAAATCAAATTTCTCACCAGTTGTTGGTAGCACCTCGCTCTCTTCCTTCATGTAGTGTGTTGTAAACTAAATATAATTTCTCATCAGTTGTTGGTAGTGCCCTACTCTCTTCCTTTGCACAATGTTTTTCCCTTTTTTTTCATCTGATTTCTTCCTTCACGTGGGAAAGTTTTAAATTTTTTATTTTGATTCATTATTCGACACTTTAGTCGGCATTAGTTAATTCCAACTTTAGCGTCAACTCTTGGTCGTTAATGTAATCTGTTTGGGATGTATAAGGCGGTGTCAAGAATGCCTAATTTAGTGCCTATAATTGTTGTATAGTGACTATTTTCATTGTTGGGTATCATAGGATCCATAGTGTTGGAAATAATTCCAGCTCTTGCCTTGTTTTTGTGACCACCGATGTCACGTGGCTCCTTCATTAGCTCGGTTTAGTAGAGCAATTTTTACCACAGTCCCGCAAGGTGCTTCATCCTTCTTAGTGGTAGTGTGGTGAAAGCTTCTGTGGCAGCATGTAACTCTTCCTTATGTTCCTAGCGATGTTGTGGTGACTCCCACAGTCCTGCAAGTCCTCTACCATTGGTGTATGGTAGTGTGGTGACCACTGCTATCCTGCAGCTCCTTCATCAGCTTGGTGTGGTAGAGAATTTTTTATCATGGTCCTACAAGTTTCTTTTTCCTTCTAGGTGGTACTGCGGTGAAAGATTATGTGGCAGAATTTTTATTCACAGAGGAGGCCACGGAGAGAGGACATGGACGGCATAAAAATTCTAAATCCCTGAGAGGAAAGTGGGTGGAAATATATGAGACAAAAAAATCTGCAAATACAATAGAGGTAAGAAGAGAAAGCAACCTCAACCAAAGGAGGAAGGTGTTTATGAATTCACAAATGCCACAACGTAGAGGAGATAAAGTCACTTTTTGGTCCATGAGGCCTTTGAGGTCAAACTTATTGGTTGAAAATGCACAAGAATGGTGATTAAATGTGATTCTATTATCAAGGGAAAATTTTGAAAATTAGGATAGCCAAAACATGATATCAATATGTCAAATATATGACTTAAGTGAGGTTTTGTGTTGGATATCATATTCGTTGAAATGATATAATTGGTGTACTAAAAATTATTTACTATGTTGTGTATTATAGGGGCAAGATGAGTCCATGGCAATAGATTGTGTCATATCAAATGAGGACACAACAGATGAAGCAGGACATCAGGTACTCAACTTTTGACTTAACTTAGGAAAAAATGATTTGAGGGAATTTTGTGATACATCCATCTCTTTTCATAGTATTATTTAAATTTATAATTTATTATCCAATCTTGACATAAATTAATGCATGTTGTTGATTATTTTAGATGGAGATTGGAGCAAATGCAGAGCCTAAGCTCTCAACTAGCAAAAGAACAAGATATGTACATGGACATGGACCTAAAAATGTTAAATCACGTAGATGACAGTGGGTGGAAGAGGATATGATAATGGGTACTGCAAACACAACAAATTATTGCACTGAAGAAGAGTTAGATCAAGACTATAGTACATGGGATGAATACTTTCAGAAAATTGTTGTTTGTGGATGTTCTGTATGTCATGGAAAGAAACAATTCAAACGAGTGATTGTACAAAGAAATCACATATATGATGAGATTATAGTCGGTATTATACCTCCTACAATCAATTCAAATCCAATAGGAATTGTGGTGAGGAATTTTTCAAATTGATATAAATAACATGTATGCTTTGTTTAAACATTGTTTTATATTATTCAAATAACTAATTTTTTCTTGATGGATACTTGCAAGATAAATTTCTCAATTTAAATTTTCATGGATCACCGACTTCTAGACTATAGGGCAATGATCATTTATCAGATGATACATCTAAAAATAATATGTGCCAATATACCAACTCAAAGGATGAGGAATTGAAGAAAATAAGTAACAGAACAAGAACTAATGTGAAGATACATAATTTTCTTAAAGAAAAGGGGAAGGTGGACTAACTACCCTATGAGAATGATGCAGAGGCACCTTCACTTGAAAAATCCCTTAAAATTATTCATCTCAAACAATGATTAAGTGCATTCTAGATCACATTGGAAACATTGCCATGACAACCCACAATTCAATGCAACAAACTGTCATTAATAAATTTCACAAAAGCATAATGAAGCCAATCGCTTTGGTGAGATTGATGAAAACATAATTACAGAATTTTCCTCCAATTTTCATGAAGATCCAATGGTGGAAAAGAAAGTTATTTTATTTTTCCCAAAACTGCAAACCCTAGGCAAGGTTAAGACCTACCCTCACAAAAATGGTCCTAAATTATTCAAAACTTAATTAAATTTAATGAGACTTGAAGCACATGAAATTAGGTTCACATAGAAAAAAAATAAAATTGGTTTAAGATCAGAATATTGACTTTAAAATCCGTACCATAATGTTTTTTAGACTGTAAATTCTGGTAAACATTGTTAGAGTAGGGCAGTCTCACCAAAATAGTCATATCTCCCACAAAACTCAATGAAATTCAATGAGACAAAAAGAATTGTAAACTAGAAATAAATATATTATATTAATTGATATGAGTCCATACTAGGCTGTAAAATTCACAACTTCAACCTGAAAATAAAGTAAAAATCAGAAAATGCACACAAAAATGGAGGTTTCCATTCATCAACCTTCAAAAATAATGTCTCCAACCCCCAATTCGAGTTTTGGAGGGTGTAATTATAAATTTCCAACCAATCCAACTATTTTCAACCACCTTTTGATTATTTTGTTGACAAAACACCTAAATGACGCTTTTTGACAAGTTGCTTGACAACCTTTTGAGCAACTTTTACATTTTTTGTAACTTTGTGCAAATGTGAAAAAATGTGAAAAATTGACACCAAAAGATAAACTAGGACCCTATGACCAAACTAGGACTCAAAAAATATTTGAAATGGTCCATTGTACCTTATTACAACACCAAATTTCCTAGCTTAATCCAAGAACTCAAGCATGCCTAATGGAGGCATGAAATCCAAGAGGTGCTCTTGCACCATACTCCCGGAGAAAAGAAAATTCAAGTCCTATTGAAAACTAGTCTGCTCTTTCTTCCTGGTCTTCCAATTCTTTTACAATTTATCCATCTTCCCCTTCTTCTTATACCATCTCTTCTCTAGCAACCTTTCAATTTTCATGTTCCAAAAGTCCACCTCTTGTGTATATAATTATGTAGCATCATCTATATCTTCATTCTCATCATTAAAGTACCATATAAAAACATTTTCACAACCTGCATCATCTTCTTGCAAATCTTCATACACCTCATTAGCAAACAAATCTACAACATATTTATTAACAACCCTATTATCAACAACATCTTGAGCATCAATACCAACTTTATCAGCAATATCAACAATCTTCTCTACTTGTTCATTAATGAAATTTTCATCAACTACTTGATTACCAATAACAACCATATAATTAATCTCAGCATAAATATTCCCTTCTACTGGTTCATCAAAAAACAAAAAAATTGGTTCATCTTCAAACACAAATGGATTAGTATACATCTCAACTTGTAACTTACCTTTCTCAGTAGATTCAATTTTTACCTCTACCTCATATGTTGCTATTAGTACTTGCCTCTTCCTTTTTTGGATAATCTATTTGATGGGCCACCCAAATCTCTTCTTCATTTCCAAATTCCAACTTGTGGCTTGCCTATACAATTGCTTCAGATTAGCCTCACATATTTCTATCTTCTTACTGAGTTCCTCTAGTGCTTGCCTCCTTTCTTGATCCTTCATCTTTTTCTTTATCTTTTAATATTTTCTCTTCCTCTCTTTCTGTGAACCCTCTACCTACAAATATCTTCTCATCAAATAAATATTCTTCTCTAATAAAGTCCCTTTAACCTTGCTTCTCAACTTCTTTACCTCACCTAGGTCTTTCCACTTTTCCTCTACCTAGTCTCGTGGCCACCAACCTACACACAACCAAAAAACCACTAGCCTAGAACTTTTTAGCTATGATACTAATTTTATGTAGAGGCACCTTCACTTGACAACTCCCTTAAAATTATTTATCTGAAACAATGATTAAGTGCATTCTAGATCACATTGGAAACATTGCCATGACAACCCACAATTCAATGCAACGAACTATCATTAATAAATTTCAAAAAAAAATAATGAAGCCAATATATTTGGTGATATTGAAGAAAACATAATTATATAATTTTCATCCAATTTTCATGAAGAACCAATGGTGGAAAAGAAAGTTATTGTATTTTTCCCAAAACTGCAAACCCTAGGCAGGGTTTAGACATGCCCTCACAAAAATGGTCATAAATTATTCAAAACTTAATGAAATTCGATGAGACTTGAAGAAAATGAAAGTAGGTTCACATGGAAAAAAAATTCAATTGGTTTCAGATCAGAATATTGACTATAAAATCTGTACCATAATGTTTTTCAAACTGTAAATTCTGGAAAACATTGTTAGAGTAGGGCAGTCTCACCAAAATAGTCATATCTGGAGGTCCATAAAACTCAATAAAATTCAATGAGAAAAAAATAATTGTAAACTAGAAAAAAAAATATTTCCATCCATATATTATATTCATTGATATGAGGCCATACCAGGCCGTAAAATGCACAACTTCAACCTGAAAAAAAAGTAAAAATCAGAAAATGCACACAAAAATGGAGGTTTCCATTCATCAACCTTCAAAAACAACGTCTCCAACCCCAAATTCAAGTTTTGAAGGGTGTAATTATAAATTTTTAGCCAAAACCAATTATTTTCAACCACCTTTTGATTAATTTTTTAACAAAACACCTAAATGACACTTTTTGACAAGTTGCTTGACAACCTTTTGAGCAACTTTTACAATTTTTGTAACTTTGTGCAAATGTGACAAAATGTGACAAATTGACACCAAAAAATAAACTAGGACCCTATGACCAAACTAGGACTCAAAAAATATTTGAAATGGTCCATTGTACCTTATTACAACACCAAATTTCCTAACTTTATCCAAGAACTCAAGCATGCCTCATGGAGGCATGAAATCCAAGAGGTGCTCCTGCACCAAAGAATGAATGTGATGGAGATGATTACTTGCCCCTGAGTTTGAGATCAATTTACAAAGAGACATTTGATCATCTACTATATTGTGCTTGGCCTAGTGATCAACAACTACCTAGAGTGTACGATGTGTTTCAATTTTGGGGATACAACTACATGATACGACCCTCCAATATTCATGGAGTGAATCTAGGCCTCTTTATTGTCCAAAATGTACATGTGGGATCCAAACATAGAAATAATTCAGAACAAACCACTACGAGATTAATGCCATATTATGGTCCATCATATTACAGTGGTGAATGGAGAAGGCTAGCAGAATATAAGCCTAGCATGTCAGCATATGGTCTAAATTTGAATATGTATACACATCGTCTCCAATTGGAAAGTGGAAAAGAAATGAATAGAGGTCACCTTATGTATATAGATGGGTGTGCATACACACAAAAAAATATTGTAGGATTTATAAATAGTAGTAAGGGAAGGGACCCTATTCTAAGACTGAATTGTCAATTTATTGAGGTTATAAACGATAAAGATGATATGAAAAGAGAGGTTGATAGATTGATAATGGTTGAGGCTATTATGGACCTTACCATTGGGGATGAGTTATTGATTTATTACCCCTTCTTAAAATGAACTCCTGTACGAAAGAAGAGGGAAGAACAAGGTCTCCCTAAATATGTTCTTAAGGGAAGAAAACCAAAGAATAATAAATGAGTGTGGACTGATGTTTTATAAACTATGTTGTCAAAATTGTGTTTTATAGAAATTATTGTATAAGAAAGGTAGTCTATAAAATAATGTTCCATTATTCAACTGATGTATATATGTTCATACAATTTATATAATGTCTAATATATGTTTGTCGTTCATGTGGAGGTATTTTTCTATGAAGATATTTTGGACCCAAAATGGATATTTTTCATACATTAAGATCCAAGATTAAGGCATGTATTTGTTGATGCATTAGTGGATATTGAGCAAACAATGATGGCCAAAAAAATGAGAGAGAGGGATTAGAGAACATTGAAGAAATTGACATCCATGATGATGTTGAAGATGGTTATGTTCAGGCACAAAAAGACAACAATCCAAAGTTAGATGATGTTATGGAAGACAACAATATGGATGGTATAGAAAATGATGATCCAAATACATCTGGTAGCAATATAGATGGTCTACAATCAAATTTCAACGATGATGAAGATGATGCAGGTCAAGATGAGGATGATGATAATATTAAATACTTGAAAGAACATATGAACATTGACAATGATACACTGGATGACATTGTAGAAGACAATAATGTTAATGACCAAGACTTCTAAATTTTTAGAATTATTTGCAATCCATTTTTAAAAAAAGATGATTCTTATGGCTTAAAATTTGAAGTGCTTCAGTAATATTATGTTGTACTTGGAAAATTGAAAACATGTTTTATTCTCCTAGCAAGCTTTTTTATTTTCCATTATAATTCTAGACCAAACAACATTTGTGGGGATGTCAATTTAGACCAATCTTAATTTGTATGAATTTCATGAACCTATTGTCAAGCAGTAAATTCATTTCATAAATAGGAAATGTAAAGGCTTCATTTAAGAAAAGATAAGTAGTCTCTTTCTGAGGGTAATCCACATGCAAAAAGTAAAAAGCACATAAAAAAAAAATTATAAGTAGAAAATAATATTCAATTAGTTATGTCTTATTTTTCTTGCACACTTATCTAAAAGACATAGGGTATTCACATTACATTTCCCTTGAGAAATAAAATATGTGCTTTCATTTATTTTTACTGTATATCTCAGAAGTGAGATTGTTGTTACATAATGATGCATTGAGAAAATAATATATACAAAAAATGCAAAGAAAATGTTTGAAATTTAACATGCAACCTACTATGTTGTGCTGAAAGGAATCAAGATTAACTAGGAAAAGAAATTAAAAAAAATGATGATTGTACTTAAAAGTGAACAAAATATGAAAAGTGTGGACAATGATGGTGCCAAAATTGAAAACCCTGATTCTGATGATATTATTATTTTATGACATTCGAGATAAAGAGCACATATAGATTTATATACATAGCAAATGAAGCTTTGAAACTAGTAAACTAAAAATGTAAATTTTGATGGTGTTTTCTGCACAACAACAACTCAAATAGAATATGGTATTCTATCTCTCTTGAAAGGTTGATCTCTATGAGAAAAGAGATAACCCCAAGGTCTCAGGTGTCAAGTCATGACCATGTAGTGAAACAACTCAGTGATAAATGTGAAAATGTTGGTAATCACAAAAGGACCTTACAAAACAAATATTGAAAATTCTAAACTTATCAGATTTTGCATCTAAATGATACTCGAATTCCTAGCTTTAACCAAAGTTCAAAGAAATAACAAAAGATAAAGGGTTTCAGAAATCCTAAGACTAATATTACTCCTAAAATCAATAATACTAATGATGAAATGATTGAAATAGACCAATCCATTAAAACTACTTTCTGCTTAACCCAGGATATACCTACAACCTCAAAGAAACAGTGCAATCTTCTAAGAAATTAAAGATTTTCAGATCATGGGCATTCATTCAATCGAACTGGATAAATGCCCACAATTGAACTAAGCACACCAATATCAACTATAGGTTGACCTTGCACAAAAAACCCACAATCAAGAAGCTGCCCAAAGTATGAACCAAAGATTGCTACACCACTCCAAGCATTAAATCACAAGCACTATCAAATCATTTAACTCTAAATCTAGAATGCATTCAGATATTTCCAAGCAATTTCAAAAGATAGAATAAGAACCATGCAAGACAAATCAATCCAAAGAAGCCACCAATAATAGAACAATGTCTTCACTTGTATTGAATCACCAATAATAGCATCAATTCTGATGTTATGTGTTACAACATTTGCTTCAAAATAAAACTAACTCCTAATTCTAACTTCTAACCAACTATCTAACCCTTTCCAAAAAAATTCTAACCTCTATTTCCCAACCTTTTCTAGCCCTTACAGACGAGGCAAAATTCCATATATATAGAGATTCTTCCCATGTGGGCCCAAGCTAGGGTTTCAAAGAAGGTCAGCCACCAACCCAATCGGCCATGGGTAGGTCATAATAAATTGCCACCCTGCATTGAATGTATGAGGCACCCCTTCAGATCAATCTAGGATCTCTACGAATCCCGATATAGATTGAACAAACCCCGTAGGTCCCTTCTGCCACTAATATCTCACCAATGTGAAGCAGAAGAATGGTAACACACGCACGTGTCATGTGAGTTTGAATATGAGCCACTGATCTATAGCCGAGCTGGGCATAAAAAATGACTCTAATTGAGTCAAACCAGTTTGAATCTGCCATGTCACATCCACCTCGAAGGAACGACCATCGAGCACATTGACCCAATCATGTATAAGCAAGTTTCACCTACCTACAGCCGCAAAATGTACCTAGCCACACCCCACGTATCCTGCAACATCTTCAAAGTACACCTATCCTTCCTTCGGCCCAGACAAAAATAACCGGCATTCAAAGAAGACCACAATTGGTACCCATCATGGCATTGGAAATCCAATTCAGTCGATCACAAAAAACATATTCAATCATCAAAGAGATCAAAAAAACCATCAAAATCTCTTAAAATATCATTAAAGCAACCTTTATCAAAGTTTGGGATTTTCACCCTTTCGCAGAATTCAGGTCAGGAAGGAATTTCGGGGAATTCCTGGCTAGGTGGATTTTAGCAATGGAAACCCAAAATAACACTCATAATCATCCCAATCATCATGCAAAAATCTAGAAACATTTGCATATCCTTAAATCATCCCAAATCAATCATAAAATGCAGATTCATTAACAATTAAACCACAAATCCTTTCAGTTCTTGATGAATAACAAATTTTTGAAAAAATCTGATGAGGACGAAAATCGCTAAAACCAGCAATACTTAGCACATCACGGGAAAATGAAGGAGGGATAGATTCTGATATTTTCCCAAGGCAATGGATTCTTACAAATTCAACACAATTCTCATGCCATTGACTGACAATTCTAACCTCCCAACTCCTCCAAAGTAATCAAAATCTCACTAGCGCGAGCCACCCATCCAACCACCAAGGTAAGGCAGTAACCTATGCTACCACAAGCCAAGCGCGAAGTCCTCATAGTATGGCGGTGAACCGCACAACCATGACTTATCTCAAAGACACTCACAATACCGACGTATCACCATGCTATCACGCCAGATGAATTGTCCTCATGCTACTGCACCATCGAACGTAGACCCCTGCAGCATGGCAGGGCCACCATGCCACCACACCAGGGATGAAAGCCCCTCTCAATAAGGTGGTACCACCACACAATCACAAAAAGAAAACCAACAACGCAACCTAGGAAATCGATGAAGCGAAGGAAACTCGAAAAAAATCAGGGGAGATGAAATTCCATGAAGCATTAAAATTTCTGAAGACAATGCAAAACCAGCCCCGTCGAGTTTTCCAAGCAACTGAGGAAATCCACCTAAGGGAGAAAATCCCAAACATAGGGAAAAACCTGAGATTATCCAAAAGACTCAAAATTTTCAAGGTATTACCTCAATGGGGCCCCTATACAAGCAAAATAGGCATCAAGGAACATTGCAAAGTAACACAAATCCCAAGACCAAAGGACCAAAGCACCGAAAAACCAAAATCTCAAGATTTTCAAACACAAGATCAAAAGGCAAGGCCACAAAAAGAGCCAAAAGACCAGGCAAAAGAGAGTCCCTACTTTCAGTGGGGCGTGTGTGCAAAATTGCACAAAAAATGACGACTCCGTTGGGGAAATGCTCCAAAGCATTTCAATGACAAACTAGAATCAACCCATAATCTATGGTTTCAGTCCATGCATCAGGTTACATATGGACAAGGTTTCAAAAATCACAAAGAAGCAAACCTCTCTTGTACCAGGGTTGAAGTGTGTGTGTATGCATTCATTTCCTTTCCCTCAGTTGCAATAGGAACCAAACTTAGTCTGATAGGGCTACATAAGGATCCCAACTCCAAAAGGAACCTGGGTAGAGCCTCACTTCCAGTCAGGCATCTATAGCCCCAGCGAGGTTATCATTGTGACCCTCCCTAGCATAGCTCTACTTCCAGCCAAGTGTCCATATCCCCGATAGAGATACTAGGATACCCCTAATAAGGTGAACATTTCTTTCAATTTCCAACATTTTCTTTTTTCTTTTCTTTTGATATTCCCTTTGAGATCTTGTAAACTTTCTCTTTTACCTTGCAAGCAATGAAGCCCGCACTTAGGGATGAGAACCATAGTGGCACTGGAGCATAATATAAGATTCTTCACCTATTCAGACCTCATAAGGACCATATGCAACCTTGGAAACTTTAAGATTTGTGTGTAAGTATAAGACCCAAATACATTTCAGAATTTAACTTAATCAAGTGACTCTAGCTCCAAGCATATGCAACATCAGATGAAGGAATTCAACCAACTAACTTTGAAAGGATGATTATATTTTGTAAAAGAAATCCCAGAACATCCCTAGGCAAGCATCCAATCATGCAGATGCAATAAGCCTAGAAGAAAGTAAGAAAACCCAAAGTAGGAGCAGAGCAGAAATAAAAACCAACCAAAGCAGACCTACTCTAACCAAAAGCATAAACGAGCAAAGAAAACAAAAGAAACCCTAACCTAACCAAAACAAAAATAGAACAGAAAGGAAACCTAATCTACCTATGTACATGGAAAGAGTTGTAAATAGCTCAGGACTGGAAATAATGCTTCAAATACTGCTCATTGACAGACAATGGGATATCCTCTCTAGTGAGGGTTTTCAAATGAAAAGCATTATCTCCCAGAATCTCTACAATCTAATAAGGGCTGAGCCAAAGTCTGTCAAATTTTTCATGCTCCCCTTTTCGGTCATGGGCTTTGTCCCAGTAGAGAACCAAGTCAGAGATTCTAAAGTATTTCACCTTGGCTCTCCTATCAAACCATCTCTTTACTACACCTTGATGTTTGGCAAAGTTTTCTAAAGCCTCATCTCTCCTCTCTTCAAGGTGTAATATTTCAGCTAGACAAGCTTCACACTTATCCTCTCCATCATAATACTTGTTAATAAATTGCAAGGTAGGGATCTTCAGCTGGATGGGAAATACATGTTCCAAACCATACACTAAGTGATAAGGAGAGGTTCCTAGGGATGTTTTATGTCTAGTACGATCTTCCCAAAGAGAAAATCTAAGCTAAATATGTCAATCCTTCTGGTTTTCTCTAATAGCTTACGAATGACTATCAATAGATTCTTGTTAGAAGACTCAACCAAACCATTGCCCTGCGGGTAGTAATTAGAAGAAAATTTTATGACAATTCCATGATCATAAGCCTAGTTAGAAAATTTCAATGATGCAAATGCAGAACCATTATCACATCCATTATCACAAACTAGATCCAATGGACATCCAAAGCGATTAATAATACATGACTCTATGAAATTGATTACCACTTCAGAAGTGCATTGTTTGCATGCAAGAGCCTCGGTCCACCTGATAAAGTAATCAGTTACAATAGCAATATACATGTGGCCTACATAGGAAGGTGGATTGATTGGACCTATAAAGTCCATTCTCCACTATGAAAATGGTTTTACCTCTATGACTAGATGAAGTGGAAGGGTTGCACGTTTCTCCCTATTTGTTGCAGTCTGACATACATGATAGGTCCTCACATGGTTATATGTGTCTTTGAATAAGGTAGGCCAATAATAGCCTTCCCCCAGGATCTGATTTGCAGTGGAAGGTGTTGAACCATGGCTCATGCCATTTTTTTCATGAAATTAAGTCATCACTCTCTCAACTTCTTCCTTTCCTAGGCATCTCAAATAAACCCCCTCATGATTTCTCTTGTACAAGACAACTCCCTTCATCATAAAACTGTCACTCTTCAAATGCAAGGCCCTCCTTTATACTGCATTAAGGTGTTCAAGACATTGTTGGTTCAACAAATAGTAAATAATTTCATCATACCAGTCTCCTAGAGACACTTCTTGGAGGTGGTATTGTTGAGCTATGAGGTAAGGACCCATCTCAGCCATTGTCTTTGTCAATCCTTGCCCTCTTACCAATTTCATGGGCCAAATCTCAATATCATATTCCTCCAACATGGTTACCCACTTAGCTCTGCATTCTCCCAATTCATTATGCATCAACAATAGCTTCACTGCAAGATCAAGTACTATGGCAAAGACCTTATTTCTCAAGATATAGTGTTTGAATTTTTTTACTACTTGGACCAAGGCATAAGCCTATTTTTCTACATTGGGATATCTCAATTCTGCATCCTTTAGAGGATCACTCATAAAAGAAATGGGATGTTCATTCCCTTGATTAGATTTCTAGGTCAACATTCCAGCATAGGAATCTTTTGAAGCAAACAAATATATGTAAAACGGTTTGGCATAATCAGGACTTACCAATACTAGAGCCTTAGCAATAGCTCTCTTGATTTTTTCAAATGCCTCTCTAGCTTATGCACTCCATTCAACCTTTGCTTCCTATTTCAACATGGCATTCAAGGGTTTTACTATTTTTGTAAATCCAGTGATAAAATTTCTGACAAAGTTGATTTTCCCAAAGAATGATTTCATTTCATTTTTGCTTGTAGAAGGATGAATCTTTAGTATAGCCTCCACTCATTCTAAATCAATGGCAATGCCCCATTTTGAAATAACATGCCCTAACAGTTTTCCCTTAGTGACTCCAAAGATGCATTTCTTCGAATTAAGTGAGATGCACCTTTGGAATACTTTGCATAAATATGTCATGTGATCATCTCTCTTCTTGGAAAAACTGTCAAATCATCCATGTAAATGATGATGCACCTACCAATGATTTCTTTGAAGGAAATATCCATAGCTCTTTGGAATGTAGCTCTGACATTGATTAATCCAAAGGGCATTCTTTTATAGGAAAAATTCCCCCATTTTGTAGTAAAGGTAGTTTTGTGCATATACCCATATTGTACCATAACCTGGTTGTATCTAGAGTACCCATCTATAAAATACATCATCTAAGATCCATTGACAATCTGAAGTACCTCATGCAGTGAAGGGACTAGATAGTTGTCCTTTTCTGATGCCCTGTTGAGATTCCTGAAATCAACACACAATTTGATTTCTTCATTTTCTTCCTTTCTGGAACCAAGTTTGCAACCAATGTTGAATGTCTTACTAGGAATATGATATGTGCTAAAAGTAACTTTTTCACCTCCTTCTGAATGATGGGTTCCAATAAAGCATTAATTTCCCTCTGTCTTTGCCTGAATGGCTTAACATTTGACTTCAGGGGAATAGTATGTGTAATGATTGAAGTGTCATATGTCTTTAAGTCATCATAAATCCATGCTATCACATCTTGATAGGTGTGCAATACTTCAATAATTCCTCTCCTTTCCTCTGGCATGCACACTTTACCAATAAAGATGTTTTTGACACCATCCTAGGTCCCCATGTTGTATGTTTCACATTGGTTGCTGAGAGGCTCCCTTTTCACTTGGTGTTCCTAATCTTTAATCTTACCCAGATCAAAAATTCATTCTAATTGCACCATGCCCCTTGGGATAGTGTTAGTTTTTAGGTTAATGAATCCTTCCAGGTTCATTTTAGCCTCTTGAGGTTCTACTTCATCAATCACCTAAGAAGCAAACACATCACAGTTAGTGATGAAATCAAGAATATGCTTATCATCTTCAAACACCTGGAAATTGGTGACATTGTTAGGCACTGAGGGTACTGGAGTGAGCTCCATAGTGAACTTCTTCAATCCTAAAAGTGATAAAGGTTGTAATGTACTATTTTATTGGGCCAAAGAATCTATAGTTTGATTCTTACTTCAGGGGATCAATTGAATGTTGAAGGCATAAAATCCTTCAATGAGATCCCATACTCTATGCATGTAGTTGGTCATTCTTCTATTATGGAATGAGTATTTTTTCCTTACTTTTTTAACTACTAGCTCAGAATCTCCAAACACTTGCAAGACCCTAACTTTCTTTCTCAATATCATTAATAAACCATGGACCAAAGCCTCATACTCAGCTACATTATTAGTGCATTGGAACTGGAGTCTATGAGTAGAAAAATAGGTTTTAACTTTAGGGATGATCAGTTCAAATCCTACTCCAACACCCAACTTCAATTTGGATCCATCAAATCTCAATGTCCAGCAACCATTAGCTCCTAATTTCTTCGAACTAACCTTGTCCTTGCTGCTACTCAGAGGCTCTTCAGGAGGCCTTGGTTTCTTTCTTTTTTGATCATTTTGAATGCTCTGCATATCTAGCCTGACAACTAGGGTTGGATTAATACATCTTTGTATCTACTCCACTGCAGTTTGGCATAGGCAACATTCTAGCTCAGAGTGAGGAGCATTGTGAACTCTGCATCAATTAGGGAGCAGAAATTCTTTAAAATCCATATTTCTACCCAACTGAATATGATCCTCCACACACTTTTGAATAAACTCTTGGAAATTATCCAGCAAGATGAGTTGTATATCTTCTTGATCATCAAATTCTTTTGTTCATTCAAGCAATACTTCAAAACTGTTGGCTTCTGATGTGGATTCATTAAAGAATCTTTGCAACATAAAGACTTCTTATGTATCTAAAATAGGGGCAGCCAGGACATAGTTCCCCATGCTGACTTCTAACACCAATATCTCATTCGAAGTATTCTGATACTCTGTGATCACATACTTCATTTTGGGTTCTCTCTCAATTCTGATTTGATTTGGGACTCCTTTCCATGGGAGCCACATGTGAGAATGATCTATGGATGTATATCCATTTAGTGCCTTGGTGAAATCTCGACCCAAGATCAGTCCATAAGTGTTAGGAATATTTCCCACCTGAATATTAAGTACTTGTTGCACTCTAGGGTCTGAAGCAACTTGCATGGGGATCATGTTTAGTTCTCCCACTATATTTACCTTTGTTTTGTCCAATTGGGTGACCTTCTTGTGAGAGGCTATAGGGGTAATACCTAGAGTCCTACAGATAGAAAAAAGCATGACATTTGTAGATGCTCCTAAATCTAGAAGACAATTGTGCAGATTCTTTCCAAAGATATGAATAGAAATTAGGAAGGGAGGGGTTTCCGTTTTTCCCTGGAACAAACTCAACTGAATGTCAACTTGTGCAACTTGGTTCTTATCTTTTTCTTTCCCTCTGTCTTCAGGTGGTGCTTGACTTAGGCCTTTAGGTGCCTATGAACTAGGAGGCCTGATAACTGGCTCATTGACTGCTACCCCTTGTGGTGCTTGACTTGAATTAAAAGACCCTAGGACTATATTTATGATTTCAGGAACCCTTAACAACTTAAAAGCAGAAAGACTCACCTTTACTTTCCTGAGTTCTTCAGTTACATATTCACCTAATTGTCCCATATTTATGTCAATGTGGGTCTCCTTAGAATGACCAGTCTCCTTATCTTTTGTTGCATCGACATTGCTTCCTTTTGACACATCAGGTTGTCCTCCTTTTGCAAAGTATTGTGTGGGCACCTGAGGGTAAGATGGATTATTACTAGCATGTGGGTCTGGTGGAGTGGTAAAATTGTTTGGAGGAATAGATGTGGTGAATGGGCCTCCATCTGGTGGATTCTTGTTAGGCCTATTCCTCATATCATACTTTCTTGTAGGTTGCTAAAATATATGTACTTCTTCAACACCAGCTTCCTCTTCATCCAAGGGACCATTATCATTCTCAGTTTCCTCATTAAATAACTAGGATATTTCATCTTCATTGAGCACTTGTTCTACCTCCTCATTCTGGCTACTTGACTCCTCCTCTGGTTCATTCTCGTCATCCTTCAGGAAAAGAGCATGATTCAACACCAAAACTAAGGAATCATAAGGATTTAAGGGTACCAATTCCTAACTAGTGGAGTTGTTCTCAACTTCATACTAAAAGATAGAAGCAGCAGTTTGAAATTCAGGATGATCTAGCTTAGAGTGTTGGCTTGTGTTGTGAAGTTTGCACCACCCTGACAAAGTTGCTTTAGCTAGATATTAACCACTCAGAGGTTTTTCTTGATTGGAAGGCTGATCTAGTGGAGTGGGGACTCCTCCATTATTAGGTCTGGTATTCCATGGCCTATTCTGCCTAGGTGGTTGTCTCCTTTCAAACCCTTTTCCACCTTGTTGACCTCTATCAAAGTTGTGACCAAAACCTTGTCCTCTTTCAAAATTTTGATTTATGTCAGAGTGATTCCCTCTATCAAATTTTTTGCCTCGCGCAACATCCCGATTCTCTCTATTGTAATTTGGTTGCATGCTCTTGTGAGCAGCTTGGAGTTGGTTTCTCTGGTTCCTCAAGTAGGTTACCTCTGTATTCAGTTTCTTCACTTGCTCGGTTAGCTCATCTAACCTTTCCTTATCAGAACTACTATAAGGCACTAAATTTACAATGTTTGGAGGGTATCCTGACACTCCTCCAGGACCCATAGACTGATTCAAAACTTCTAAGTTTTGCAAATACGTAGGGAAACCAGTTCATTATTGTGGATGAAGGGGTTGATTGGAACTCTTCTACGAATAACTGGGCAATGGGTGAGATTGACTTATTGGATGACCTGGGTGTGGAACCAAGGGTAGTTGCAGAATGGGATTCATAATGGGAGTGTGATTATTCAATGCCTAGTTAAGAGCTTGGACTTACCCAGGGTGAGCAGTTGGTCCTAGAGATGGCAGGGGTCCTGAAAAGTGTTGTCTCATATCAGTACTAACCTTAACAGCCTCTATATATGTAGTGAGCAAGGTAGTAGGGGGATTAGTTCTCCACTTAAATAAATTGGAGGTAAGGTTATCAAGAGCTTCAAAATAGACTTCAAAGGTAGTGGCACCATCCACAACATAAGGTGCTTGAAATCTAGTGTATGTACAGTGGAACCTATTGTTGAATGATCCTATAGGCTCATTAACTTCTCTCTTAACTCCAGTAAACTACATGTAAAGCTTATTGGCACTGATGGAAATTTTAAACTTTTGCATAAATGCAACCTCAAGTTCAGCCCAATTATGGATTGATGTGGTAGGTAAATGGTTGTACCAATAAAAGGCATCCTCTCCCAGAGAATAAGGGAAAAGCCTACATGCAATATCCTCATGATTAATCCCTCTATCTCTCAGACAGGTCTGAAAAATCGTAATATGCACCTTTGTTGTCCTATTAGGATCACTTGTGTGAAACTTAGAGAAAAAATGCTTAGGGTTCTTGGGAATAACAGTGTAGTTATTGAAGGATAGAGGTGACGGGTTATTTTCTAAGAAAACCATTGGTGGAGGTGGAGGTGGAGGTGGTAAAGGTTGAATGGAATCGGCCTCAAAATTGGATGAAGATGAGGTGGATGAGGGTGAGGATGGTGGGAATGATGGATTGGATGATGACTCCTCCCTTCTTTTGATCCTTCTTGAACTAGTTAGAAGTGGTAGTTCCTGAAAATCCTCTTCTCCTGGTGTAGATCTAGTTCTCCTTTTGAGTCTCTCAAGAGAAAGGGAATTTAGAAAATGATCCAGCTTGCTTATTCAGGCCCTCCTTCTAGCACCAATCCTGTTGATGGTATTTTCTGCATAGCAACAACTCGGATAGAATATGGTATTCTATCTCTCTTGAAAGGTTGATCTCTATGAGAAAAGAGATAACCCCAAGGTGTCTCGGGTGTTAGGTCATGACCATGCAGTGAAACAACTTAGTGATAAATGTGAAAATGATGGTAATCACAAAGGGACCTTACAAAAAAAATATTGGAAACTCTAAACTTATCAAATTTTGCAATAGAATAATACTCGAATTCCTAACTTTAACCAAAGTTCAAAGAAATAACAAAAGATAAAGGGTTTCAGAAATCCTAAGACTAATATTACTCCTAAAATCAATAATACTAATGATGAAATGCTTGAAACATACCAATCCCTTAAAACTACTTTTTGCTTAACCTAGGCTATACCTGCAACCTCACAGAAACAATGCAATCCTCTAAGGAATTAAATAATTTTAGATCATGGACATTCATTCAATCGAATTGGATAAATGCCCACAATTGAACTAAGCAAACCAATATCAAGTACAGGTTGACCTTGCACAACAAACCCACAATCAAGAAGCTACCCAAAGTATGAACTAGAGATTGCTACACCACTCCAAGCATTAAATCACAAGCACTATTGAATCATTTAACTCTAAACCTAGAATGAATTCAGATATTTCCAAGTTATTTCAAAGATAGAATAAGAACCATGCAAGACAAATCAATCCAAAGAAGCCAAAATTAATAGCACAATGTATTCACTTGTATTGAATCACCAATAATAGCAACAATTCTGATGTTTTGTGTTATAGCATTTGCTTGAAAATAAAAGTAACTCCTAATTCTAACTTTTAACCAACTGTCTAACCCTTTACAAACTTTTTCTAACCTTTTCTAACCCTTATAGAAGAGGAAAAATGTCATATATATAGAGATTCTTCCCAAGAAAGCCCAAGCTAGGGTTTCAAAGAAGGTTGGCCACCAACCCAATCAACCCTGGGTAGGTCGTAATAAATCGCCACCCTACATTGAATGTATGAGTTGTCCCTTCAGATCGACTTGGGATCTCTACAAATCTCGATTCAAATTGAACAAACCCTGCAGGTCCCTTCTGTCATTATTATCTCACTAGTGTGAAGCAGAAGAATGGTAACACATGTGCATGTCATGTGAGTTTGAATATGAGCCACCGATCGACAATTAAGTTGGGCATCAAAAATGACTCTGATCGAGTCAAACCAGTTTGAATCTGCCATGTCATGTCCACCTCGGAGGAACGACCATCGAGCACACCCACCCAATTGTGTACAAGCAAGTTTCACCTGCCTGCAACCCCAAAATGTACCTGGCCACACCCCATGTATCCCACATCTTCAAAGTACACCCATCCTTCCTTCGGTCCAAACAAAAATATCCTGCATTCAAAGAATACCACAATTGGTACCCATCATAACACTGGAAACCCAATTTAGTCAATCACAAACAATATATTCAATCATCAAAGAGATCAAAACAACCATTAGAATCCCTTAAAATGTCATTAAAGCAGCCTTTATCAAATTTTAGGATTTTCACCCCTTCGTGGAATTCAAGTCAGAAAGGAATTTTGGGGAATTCCTGACCAAGCTGATTTTAGTGATGGAAACCCAAAATAAGACTCATAAGCATCCCAATCATCATGCAAAACTATAGAAACATTTTCATATCTTTAAATCATCCCAAATCAATCATAAAATTCAAATTCATTAACAATTAAACCACGAATCCTTTCAGTTCTTGATGAATAATAGATTTTAGAAAAATCCGACGAGGACGGAAATCGCCAAAACCAGCAATACTTAGCACATCATAGAAAAATGAAGGAGGGATAGATTCTTGGATTTTCCCAAGGTAATGGATTCTTACGAATTCAACACAATTATCATGTCGTTGACTGACAATTCTGACCTCCCAACTCCTCCAAATTAATCAAAACCGTACTATCGTGAGCCACCCATCCAACCATCAAGGTAAGGTGATAACACGCACTACCGCAAGCCAAGCGCAAAGTCCTCGTTGTATGGTGGTGAACCACACAACCATGACCTGGCTCAAAGACACTCCTGGTATTGAGGTATCACCACACTATCACGCTAGTTGAACCACCCCCGCACTACTACATTATCCAATACAAACCCGCGCGGCATGGCGAGGCCACCACGCCACCACACCAGGGACGAAAGCCCCTTGTAGTAAGGTGGTGCCATCGCACAACCACAACAAGACAACCAAAGACACAAACCAGAAAATCGATGAAGCGAAGGAAACTCGAAAAAAACCGAGGGAGATGGAATTCCAAAAAGCATTCAAATTTCTGAAGACAATGCAAAACCAGCCCCGTCGGGTTTTCCAGGTAGCTGGGGAAATCCACCTAAGGGAGAAAATCCCAAACATGGGGAAAAACTCAAGATTATCCAAAAGACTCAAAATTTTCAAGGTATTACCTCAATGGGGCCCCTTTACAAGTAAGATAGGCATCAAGGAACATTGCAAAGTAACACAAATCCCTGGACCAAAGGACCAAAGCACCAAAAACCAAAATCTCAAGATTTTCAAAGACAAGCTCAAAAGGCAAGGCCATAGAAAAGAGCCAAAAGATTAGGCAAAAGAGAGTCCCTACTTTCAGTGGGGCATGTGTGCAAAACTGCACAACAGTAAACATTGTAATATTTTTCCTTAAACAATAATTCACATACTCACTTACAAAAAAGGGTGAAACATTTTTTATTCAAACTCTGTTTTATCTAATAGACATAACAGTAAAATAATATTTACAAGTACAAGAATATATACACTGTTTCATAGAAAATAAGGAATGTTTCATAGAATATACAAGTACATGAATATATCATCATCGTCATATCCTTAATTACCTATTACAATATCCTTAAATTGTTCAATCTTTGGTATGAATTGTTGTCAGAGAAAATTAGGATTACTTGGATGCTTCTTCCATTCATTTTGTATCAACATATGTTCGTGAAGACACAAAATTTAATAAAATATTGATGCACGTAACTCACAATTATTTAAATAAGCAACTTTGTTAACTTTACTATTTTAAAATAGTTTCCATTTTTATGTTGAACATGTAACAAGGCAAAATAAGCTCAATTTTTTTTTTAAAAGCAACTCTACCAACATCCACAATAAATGCTTTATTGTATCAGCATATTCATTCACATAAGCATAGTATTGAGGCTCAATAACTGATATTCATTCAAATATAAGAAGAGATAAGTATGACAAACATACTAAAAATACAGAATGATAACACAGTCATGGAGAATATCTGATAATAATATGTTCTCCATTATATTGCTTCAATTGATATATATTAATAACATAAGTATTCAAAATGGAAATGATATATGATGATGATAATTTAAAACTAGGCCTTGGTTTCCTATTTATATAGGAAGCAACAAGCTACATGTCTTTTACAAAAAGAAATGATCTTTCATAACTACTTTTACTAACAACTATTTAATTAGCATAATTAAGGAAATAACAAGACTTAAGACATTTTGACATATGGCTCCATTATTCAATGTAGAAGACTTGTGATCATTGATCTGGAAAAGTCTTCCTTTCCATGATGAACATCCAAATTCTCTCACCTCAGTGTCCTATTCTTATGAAACCAACAACTATTTAATTAGCATAATTAAGGAAATAACAAGACTTAAGACATTTTAACATATGGTTCCATTATTCAACGTAGAAGACCCGTGATCATTGATCTGGAAAATTCATCCTCTCCATGATGAACGTCCAAATGCTCTCGCATCAGTGTCCTATTCTTCTGAAACCAAATAATTTTCCTCCCACTAATACACCGTAAAATCTGATGGCCACTTATATTCCTAGATCTTTTGCATGTTTGCAAGATGAGTTTTCCATCGACTATCTAGTAATGCCTTTGTATCATTGAAAAACTTTAGGTATCCCACATCAAGAACAATCAACCCATCCATGATCTGATTTATCTTGGGAGGACTGGTATCATCATCCTCTTGTATATGAGTTACGCACTTATGAACAACCTAACTGAATTCTTTCTTCCACTTATCCAATTCCTTCAACTGATCACCATCTCTCATGATTTTAGGTATATACCATTGTTTCCAAGTATGGAATAAATCCATTCATGCTACAATATTTTTATCAAACCCTTGTACATACTAAAATTCATCAGTAATCATCTTCACTATTTGTTCAGTTGGCTTTAATGATGTGGGTGCATCAAGAATTCTTTGTAGAACTTTGCATAACTTATCCAAAGTATGGTGAATAGGTTGCCACCTTTTGAACAAAGGATCTAATACAAGAATATGTGTCTTTATTTTATCCATTTCCTATTGAAGTGTTTTATAACTATCATGCACATTACCCAGTTTATCCATAACTGGTTTTATCCTATGCTCAAGAATATTTTCCATAACTTCACAAATTGATCTTTTCACTTCATCTGGGGTTTGATTGCTAGCCTTTTTTACATCATCCACTTCCTTCTCTGGAGTTTTTACCTGTTCTGTAGAAATTTTCTTCACAATATTCATTGGACCAATAGGAGGCTTGTATAACACCATCTCCTTTCTTTGTGAGGGTCCTACTCCTCTTAATTGTTCTTTCAATTTGACATTCTCGATGAATAGTTTATTAACTTCATCATTTATGAACCTTTGCTCCTTTTCATACTCCTTCAATCTGTCTTCTAATCCCTTAATAGTTGCTTGAGTGAACATGGTTGAATGCATGGTCATTGTGGCTGCCTCCAAAGGGGTGGTATCTTGTATTGTCCTTACCATCATTTCCCCTTTCATCCCTTGAATTACATCTAGTAATTTTGGCTTCTGTGTATTTTTTTGTTTGATCCATATGGCCAGGGTTTCAATCTTTGGGTTATACACAGTTCCACTCACACCTTCATTGGAGTCAACTTCTACAACTAGCATTGAATCTTCCTAAGCCCGCACTTGATCAAGCAAAAAAAAATTCTTTAATTCCAAGCCAGGGAAAATGAGCATATTTCTCTTCAAGACCATTTCTCTAGCCTTCTAGGGGCTAATGTCAATGTTGTCAACTCTTAAGTCCTGGAAAGTCTATGCTACCATTTCATTTTTCTCTAATTCTTCAATTCCTACTTCAATTGATTCCATCCTCTCTTGAAATTATTTTATCTTCATCTTCATCCAAAAATCCTTAAACTCGGGAGTCTTAATGAATTCATCATCTTCTATGAATCTTCTAGCTGTAATTTCCCTTTCATCTTCATGTACCTTTGTACTTGTTTTTTCTACATCACCCATCCTTTCCTCATGTTTATGGGCACCGGTCTCAAGGATGGGTTGATCAACTTCAATATCACCTATCAATGACTACAATACTATAGCCATTTCCTCAGTATCGCCCATCTCTTCAATATCCTCATAAGGTACTAACTATTCAATGCTTCATGTCTTCTATCTTTTGGGAGGTAACTGCTCCATGGGAGGCTTAGACATTTCACCTGGGATATATTCTATAGTTGCACCACTATCATTTTCTTTGAGATATGCTTCCTTCTTTCTATATAAGTCTTCAAATCTACCAATTATCAATTATATCCTCTAGATGGGGTCCTTTTCCTCAACAAAGTATCCTAGGAAATCCTTGGACCTCTACTTCATCCTTTCTTCAAGCTTATGTTGGCAAGAAACACTGTGTGTATCACTTGGTGTTGTCATTCATGGAAACCCTAATCGATGATCAGATCGGCACACTATCATTCATCCATACCGACAGGAAGATTGAAAATTGTCAAGGAAGAACAGAGTATCCAGTAGCATAGTGTTCATCGATCTATAAGATGATTTCAGGTTCTTATCTTGTATTGCGCATCCTAAGGAATATTTTTTGGTATACTATCTTTGTTTCTACTAAAGCGCAGTGGCTCGTATCAGTCTGTGTGGAAGTTAGGAAATTTGTTTGACTTGTTCTCAATTTTGCTTATATTAACGGTGACCTCATGAATGTATAAAGTCATGGATGTATGAGAACTAATTAATTAAGTATTTATATGTTTGTATATCTTTGTTTGGGTCCTAGCCAAGTTTTGGCTGACCATTAAGGGTACACATTGCATATTCCTCATAATGTGAGCCGACAGTTGTAATTTTCTTGTGTTTTATTGAAGCCAACAAAGTGTAAATAAATCATATGTTGCAGATATATATACATGATCATCCGTGTCATTTTCGATGATGTATGAGTTGAGTTAATATCTGAATTATGAGTTAGAGTAGAGCAGAGGAGCGCTAAAGCACAATTTCACTTGTGCATAGAAGATCTATATTATGTGTATGAGCAGAACAAAGCTAAAGTGAAAAATCAGTCTATAAGGCAGCAGATCTACTATTGTGCTTAATCCAGAACTGTAATCAGGCATTTGTAGATGCTATCATCTCAGCTCAATCTTTGGATGGTTTTAATTTCAACTCTTGTATGGTAGTGAGCCTTTTTCTTTTGAGTAGTGAGCTCTAGGTAGTGCACCTGAATGCAATTGCACTCCCCATCTTGTAATCTTCATTTGAGTATACTCAGATCATAATTGTGGATTGGCCATCCACCGTGGTTTTTCCCCTAACAGGGTTTCCATGTAAAAAATCTTGGTGTTTTGGTGTTGTGTTTATTTTCATGTTTATGCACTATGGATGAATGTCATTAATGCTTGGATGATAAAGGTTAATAAAGTTAATTTTGCACAACACTGATTCAGCCCCCCTCTCAGTGTAGCTTTTTTCCAACAATTGGTATTAGATCTAGTTCCTTTAGAAGAAGTCTAATCGCTTGGGGAGATCTTGAAAGGTTTTCTAATGGATTCAAGCAGTCTTCAACAATAAATTTTGGTGGCCCTGGATGATCTTGATCAGTCAAAGTTTGAAGTTCAGAAATTGCAAGCAAATATTTCAGATGCTGATAAATTCATTGAATCTCTCAAAGACATAATCAACAAATCTAGAGAAAAGAGAAAGGAAATTTGTGATCAAATCAAGTAGAATGCCAGTAAGAGCATTGAGGAAGAACAACTCAGTCAAGCCCTAAAAGAAAAGACAGAGGAATGTGAAAATCTTACCAAAGACAATACAGTCCGAAAGCATGAGATGGAATCCATCATGATGAAGATGACCAAGGATATTGAAGATAGAAAGAAAAATGAAGAGAACCTAGCACCAGGGATAACTTTAAGAAACCCCCCCATAGTGAAGGTGTAAAATCCTGGTGAATCTTTCCTTTTATTTGAAAAAATTTATTAATTTTTTTGGCAAATCTATGCACATTATTAAAAAAGTTTGTAAAATCCTAGCGAATCTTAATGAATAATTGGTAATTGGTAAAAAATAATAATCACAATGGTGAATCCTAGTGAATATTCACTAAAAATATTAATTACAATGGTGAATCTCTCCTTTAAAAATTTGCATAGTTGGTCGGCGCAGTTCCCCCATATTTTTTTTGTTTTTTTGTAATATTGAAGTAGGGGCCCGAGGGCGGTAGCCACCAATGGGGTCAAGGGGCAGTGCCCCTTGTGAGGGTCAAGGGGGAAAAGCCCCCCTATGGGGGTCGAGGGGGGAAACACCACCAAACATGAATTCATTATAAAAAATGAATTACAGAACACATAGATTAAGTGGTTTTTAAAAATATCACTTTAAAAGTAAGAATAAATGAAAAGTTTAAATGTTACCATCGATTACTAATTTATCTTTTTAATCGAACAGTTGCAGGTTGATTATGTGGCCTAATACACACATGCCTTTTAAAAGGCTTGTTGAGGCCCGAAATCTTTTTTGGGCCACACGATTAGATTTAATCATGTGGCCCAAAAACATTCTGAGCCTCAACAAGCCCTTTTAAAAGGCATGTGTCTATTAGGCCACGAAATCAACCTGCAGTCGTTCGATTAAAAAGCTAAGTGATGATTTGATGGCAATAAATAAAAGCCCTATTCAAGGCTAAAATATATGTGGAATTAAATGGTAATTTATTATTGTGGAGATATTTCCCCAAAATTAATGGTATGAATATAATATTACAAGTGAATATAATTGATATTTGTGATTATAGTATAAATTGTTGATGAATCAGTTCTAATAACGTATCATTTAAAATATAATGCATAGGTGAATTAATTGAGACATTTTTTTTTGTTTGTAAAAACCTGGCGATTCAACATCATTTTTAGCTTGTACTATTCGCTATTTCTGGAGGTCCCGATTTCAATTATTCGCCAATTGGTGAAGATTCACCACTAAATTTTTCCCTACCTAGCACAGTCCCTGAAAGAAAAATATGAAGTGTGCAGCCGATTGGATGATGAATTGGAACAATCTAAAAATAGTGAAGAAGCACTTGAAAATCAGTTGGATGATCTCATAAATGAGCTTGTTGTTGCTAATGAGTATAAAGAGAAGTTCAAAGCTAGTTCTACCATGCTTGATGAACTAATTGGAAGTCAGAGAACTCATGGTGGCAAGCAAGGTCTTAGATATGAAGAAGGAGAAAGTTCCAGATCCAAGAAAAGAAGATTTAGATAAGGAAACCAAGTAAACAAACCTAGAAGGTATCTGGTAAGGTAACCTAATGCTCAAAGATTTAATGGATATTGTTTCAATTGTAATAAATTTGGACATATGGCCGCTCAATGCCAAAGTAGAATGAATCAAAGTGGTCCATCATTCTCAGGTCAGTGTTTTAAGTGTCACAAGATTGGTCATAATTCAAATGAATGAGGAAGTATGATGAATCAATTTCATAGAAACATCAGATGCTACACATGCAATAGACTTGGTCATACTGCTAATAAGTGTAGATAGAGAGGAAATCAATGAACTGGTTTGGAAAGAGAAATCTTGTATGCTACAACTGCAACAAATTTTTTCATATTGAAACACATTGATGGAACAAAAAGGTTTGGTAAATCAAAAGAAAAATGTGTAGAAGGACATCAAAGGAAAAGGGAAAATCACTATAGATGTGGTCAAGCAACAAATGCAAAAGAAATGGGTAAAGAAAGAACCCTCTACTGAAGAAAGTGTGCCAGCACCAAAACTTGCTTCTGGTAATTCCTCCAGGAATGAGTCTCAGGCCTTTGGCCTAGGGGGAGTTGTCAAAGAAAATCATATAAGCCCCTAACCGGAAAGTGGCACTAGATGTGGATGTGTTTAGTATGTCCATAAATGATCAATAAATGTTGTTGAACTCATTGGATGAAATGGTATGTCGAATTGGAGGTCCACAGATGTTTTATCTATCACGGTATACTGATACAGTGTAACCAGATGTATTAGGGTTAAAGCATTTATTGTGATGAGAAAGTTAGGTGTCTAAATGATAAAAGTTCATTTCCACACTTCATTTTTCACCTTGCATTTGGAATAGAAGAAGTCTGGAGAGATCATAGGCGAACATTGGTGATTTGAGGTGAGATTCAAGTGTCAGAAGTGTTTTCAACATTCAAATTGTGATTTGATGAAAGAGGTATTTTTCAGAAAACTTTGCAAGATTGTGATTTTGGAAAATGAATACTCCTCTACCAATCGAAGTTAAGGATTGACCTAGACCTAAATTTAAGTGGCATCCTTACAAATCCCTTGAGATCGATCCTCTAGGAGATTTTTCATCCGTTTTGCATGGAGTTTTACACACAAAGGACATTAGGGTTTACATTCATGCAAATATTGAAGAGCTACGAAGCTCTCAACTTATGAATTTTTATAATCACCATATCATTGGTGAAGACTTTTGTGTAAAGCCAAAACACAAAATCTTGGAAATGAAGAAATTCACTCAGATGGTTAAATTTCTCGTGTTTCTAGAGTCTGAATGGGTCCGATATGTTTTGAGTTGAGTACATGATGAGTTTATGTGGCTTACTATTCCGTTCAAAATTACTAAGGAAGCCATCAGTGTAGTAACCGGGTCTGAATTCTTCTGATGGATTACCTATTCTCAAGTCTGTGAAAAACCAAATAGTCACTGATGCCACAAGATCAACATATGATAGAAGAGCAATGACCATTGAAAAAATTATTGATATAGATGTGAAATTGGCATCCATGGTCATTGGATACAAAATTTATCATTTTATCCATGAAAATTCAATGTCTGGCACAACAATCTATGTCGCTTACCAAATGGTAAAAGAAAATGCAAACTACGACCTTTGTGAATTGCTGAGAAATGGAAAATTTGGAAAAGATAAAGAAAGACAAGAAAAAATATTTCAAGTATGGTACCCTGCTTTTGTTTTTTTTTCTATTACTTCATAGGTGAGGTTCCAAGAATAAAAAAAAATTAGTGGAAAAAAGACAAACCAATAGCTGAACAAATCAAAGATTTTTTATATGATTCTGGAGACATGAAAACAAGAAATATAGTTATGTGGGGATACTTCAAAGACTTTGAGTCTATGATGTAAGTAAGAGAGAGGATTCCTACCTCTATTGTAGAGAAATACAAGGACTTTATTTGCTTCATGGTGAGTATTGATCAATGTATGATGGAGGCCATTGATCCCAAGATAATCTGGATCATGCCCATGGGATATGAAGTTGATGGGAAATTTTTGGATATGTACGCTTAACACATACTAAGAAAACTAGTAGATCCGATAGAAGAAAGGTTTGGAACATATGCAGAGAAGGACAAACAAGTGCTTAGTGAACTAGGAAATCATGTAGTTACTAAAGCAGTAAGAAAAGAAGTTGAAGTTCTTGTAGAAAGTATGGGAGTTCCTACAGAATTGCTAAAAGAAGCTAGAGAAAAAAGGGCAGAAGATGAAGCAACAAGGCAAGCTGCTAAGGAGGCAAGAAAAGCACAATTAGTTGGTCCGATAGCACCATCTAGCCGAACTAGAACCACCAGAAGCTTTGTATCTCACTTCACCCATGCAACAAAGACTACCCTTGTAAAAAATGAGTCTAAGGGATCCATAAAGGAAGGGAAGAAAAAGAGAAAGAGAGTATATATGGTTGTTTATGATGATGAGAAAACAAAGTTTGATGAAGAAGTAGAAGAGATCAAGCATCAAGGTACCAAAGCAACAATAGTTACAAAATTCAATCCTTTTGGTGAAGGCGACCAGGAAAAGAAGAAAGAAAAGACTGACAAACTAGGTATGTCAGTACAAGTAGTTGAAAAATCTTTGGTTAAGGATGGAAATCTAAAACTGCTTTGCAAATGGTACAAATCTTTTGATGCATCTGACAAAATAATTCTTGAAGAAGCAATGATAAAACACATGAATGTTTTTAATAAAGTTTTGATTGAGATTATGGATAGTTTACCAAAGAGTTTGTATGACATTCTGGAATCAAGAAGGTTGAGTGCTAGAACTGAAGAGGAAAAAATGAGAGAGAGGATTCTTACTGAACTATGTCCAACAATGTCTATGGATGAGATGAACATACTTTTGAACAAGGCCCAAAATAAATTCAAAATAAAAACAAGGGTTAATAAGCTTATGATTGGTCAGACTGAGGAAGTCACTAAAGAAATAGAGAAAATTATGAGAGAAATACTGTTGAATGAGAAATTTCAAGTTGTGAATGAGGAAACACATGCTGACAATGTCTCATCTGATGCTATGAAAGAAGCAAAGGAAGGAAATGTTGATGCTAATGTTAACACTGAAATCCCTATGAATATTGAGGCACCTGAGAATATTGTTATCAATCATATATGCACCCTATGCTAAATTTGTAGAAACTTAACTATTTGTTGCCACATGGAAACCTTCTTCAGATGTGGGTAATCTGAATGAAGAAGGAATCTCCAAAGTGATTTGGTCCTCCGACTGATAGTTCCTATTCTAAATGATTCTTGAGGGAAAGAGTTAGAAGAATAATTGGATTTAAACTTATGACTTAAGGTGATTTTTAGAACCTAAAGATGACTTTGATTATCTACTCACAAACAACACTTAGAAAACAACAGTAACTTCATAATCTCTCATGAACACTCAATACATAACTGATTTGCATGAAGATTCAGATTCAAACACAACATGCAACCTGTATCACCTAAACTTTCTACATCAAAATCTGCAATAATAGGACATAAAAGGATCTATAAATAGAATCACAATGTAAACATCATACTAAAATTGCAAAGGAGACATAAATTGAAAAATAGGAATGTTGATTTATTCAACTAAAGGAGTATCCAAAGTCTGAGTACCAAAATTTTCTTACAAAAATCTCTACATGAATAAGAGAGGAAGAAATAATGATCTGAACTTGAGAAAAACCCTAAGTTTTTCTCCTAAATAAAACTCTCCAAAACCCTAATCCGATCTCAAGAAGAAACCCCAAAAAAAAGCATCCAAAACTGCTCCATAATGTGGAATAAAAGTGGAAAACTCGCACTTTTTTCATGTCTATCCCAAAAAGCACCTAAAAATAGGTCCAATCTACTTTAAAATAAAAAATAACACCCCATCTCCATCCCATGCAACTCAATTTATCCCAAGGAAAATTCAACCATCTCAGCTTTCACAAAACTACTAAAAATAGCAAAAAGAGAAAAAAATTTATAAAACATTGTTTTATCTTTTGCTTTACAATGATTTGCAGTTTTAATTTTCTCAATTTGACTTATTTTTTCAATTATGATTTTAAAAATCTTTGCAAAAATATTACTACTTTTATGTCTCCATTATAATTTGATTTTTCCCTAAAAATCATAAAAAAATATAAGTGTAATATCTAACATTGAACTTTAATTGATTTCTAGAAAATCAATCAAAAAAATAAAAGCCTAAGGCATTATGTTTTTCCTTAAGGAATAAGCATTGAAATTAAATCTAAACCCAAGGTATTTGGACTTTGAAACAATAAGTCAAAACTTATCCTTAAAACCTAAGCATATGACTCCTAGTCAAATGGTCGACCTAAGGCATGAAGAACTCGGCCATATGGTATTAAGTTGGAGCTTAATATTTTTAAAAGCAATGAAAATTCAACTAAGTCGAATTAGGGAAAAAAGGACAAAACCAAGCCCAAACCCAAATCTCATTCATTTGGAAATTGAGAAAAATTTTAGCAAGAGAGCAAGGCACTGCCACCATGGAGCTAGGTTTTTGTAGGAAAAGCCACCGTTCGAGCTCTTTGTTGGTTGATTCTTCATGAGCAAGAAAGAGTAAGTTGACTTCAACTATATTATGACTTCCTCCTTTTTATTTTGAATGCAACCTTTGGCCTTGAGGCCGTGGCCAAGCATGTATTTTATAATTTTTTATTCATATTCGTTTGCTTCATCTTTGCATTCTATTTGATTGCCATTAGAAGCTTTCGGTTTAAGCATTTCCTTTGTAAACAAACTCCAAGATTTTAGACAAAATAATGAAGCTATCATATGGAAGAAACAATGGAAATTTTTGTGCATTTCTTCCATAACAGGTCGCAACTATCACATGTTTCTCTAATGAATTTCCATAAGGAAACTTGCATTATAATCATTGTTTGTTCTGATTTTGAGATTTTGATGGCAAACTCAGAAGGGTTTTTTGAATGGTGAATATTTGTGAGCCAAGAGCCTTATCCAAGCCACGACCATTATATGCTCAATCTGGGTACTTTGAAGTCACTTCATTTTGGATATCTTGAGTTAGAACTCAAAAAGAGTACTATATTTCTTAATGAAGAAAACCCAAATTAGATTCGAGATTCTATTTAACTTCTATCACATTTTCCTAAAAGTATTGCATTTGTAGCTGAAACCCCTATGTTGGTATTTGTATCTTGGATGAAAAACTTCATTTAAAGTTGTAAACTCCATGTATTTTCTTGAAAATCTTTCTTTATTAAAAGCCTCCTTTTCCATTTTGAAAACAAAACTCTTGTAGCACTTGTTTCACTTGAAACCTCAACTTGTTTGACATTGAAATATCAAGGCATAAGTACATTACTTCAAAAGAAGAAGAAGAATTATTGCATTATTTGTGTAGCTTCACTTACTTGTTGCACATGATCTTAGAAGGTTACACACTCCATAATATGCAGTTTCACATTCACCTCCTATTGCATGAAACACATAGAAACTTTGTGTTTCCCTATAGAAAATTGCTATTATTTGGAATATGATGAAAATAATGAAACCCCTCATTAAGATAAATGATCTTCTCAGTTTATTCATTTAAGATCATTGTTATCTTTCACTTCTGGATAAGGTCTCAAATGGGTATTTCCCTTGCCAGGAAAATAATGCTCCACCTATAGCAACACTGATGTTCATGTAGGTTTGTTTGATGCTTACTATCATTCATTCCATTTACTTAAACTCTTGAGAAAACATGCATTTTCAGCTCAAAAATTTCATGAAATAAAGTTTCTCTATGTGTTGTTATCATTTATTAATGCTTTGTTGATGAGGCATTATGTATGTCTATTCACTATCACCATTATGAGCATGAAACACTTGAAAAATTAGAAAAGATCACCATGGAACAGCATGAAAAGATATGAACAAATCACATGGCAGCAAAGATGCTATCAATTTGATAGTATTAAAACTTTTGATTATGGAAATTGATGCATTTTAGTTGATTCTGTATCTGAATTGAGTTCATTGTCCACTTCTAATTTTCACTTCGTTGTTCAGATTTGATTGTTATGGGTGAACAATATCCTTGATTGTTTTGATAATTGAATCTGTTTCACTCCTTCGTGGATGGCTCAGATGAGCATGATAACTATATTTTCTTACTCAACCCCATCTTAAGTTTAAGGGGCAACATGTCGAGCTCTACCCTTGTGGGAGCCCGTTTTACTCCACATGATTTTATGTCTTCATGAAATGATCAACTACATAGCTTTTCCTATACCTGCACATGGAAACAAACAATGTTAGCATAAAACAATGAAGTTTAAAAGACTCATGATGTGGCATTTCATTTTTAGGCTCTCATTATTCTTAGTTGATTCCATGCATTTCAAGGAATGAATTGTATCTTTGTTGGTAGAGCATGTAGTGTAACTCATATTCGAAGCTCTAACAGTACTTTCCCAATCTTCTGTAGGTACACTTAGAATCAGAAGCAGGACAGAGCAATTTGCGAGCACATCAACTGTAGATCAAATAGGAAATGATGGATATGTCTCACGTTATTTGCTTCTTTCTTTTTTAACCTTTAGTTGTATAATTCATTTCTTGCAATGAATTGTTTTGGCTATCTCCATGGCTTGTGTGGATTCGTAATTTCTCTTTTCCTTTCTATTTTGAAAAGAAATCCATCAAAATGCAAAATTGTACAATCATTTGTAATTGCAAACCAACGAAATACCATAATGTGAATAAGCATTGTGAAATAAATGAAAACAATTGTTATGCTTAATCATTTTTTTATTTTGTCTTGTACTTCATTTGTACTACAGAGCACTAAGCAATAACTCTGAAATTTTGTCTTCTGGAAACAATTGTATAACTAGAACTTGATAAATTTAGTGCAAACAATAATTTAAGCACATGCAAAAATTAACTGAACTTTCACTTTAAAATGAACAAACTAATTAGCTTTGCCAATTGAGCAGTAGTGAAAATTGGTAACAAATATATCAGTTGAAAAGGTAGAGATCTCTAAACTCAAACCAAAACCTTCAACTGAGGAAGCAATAGTTGAGGAAAAGAAAGACAATGTAAAAGCAGTCCCGATTGAAACAAGACACACTGCTGAGGCAATAAAGAATTTTTTGGTTTTTAAAAAGGAAGAACTAGATCCAGAACTAATTGAAGGTCCTATTGACCTATCTACATTAAGCCCAATCCAAAAAATGAAAGTAGATATGATTTCTCAAGCTCGGGCCATAAAAGAGCTACTAAAATCACACATTGAGGATAGTGAACTACTAAATCTAGCATTCAGAGTACTGGAGAGGATAATGCCATCCTATGTAAAAGATCTGAGTAGCTCATCCTCCTATGAACTAAAAAGGCTTATCAAACTAGTTGACACTCACTTTGAGTCATTAGAAAAGGCAGCCATGGTAAAAGTGCAGAATGAATTTGATGCTAAAAGGTTCAATGGAATGAAAAATATGAGTGTCCAAGACAAATTCCTCTTAACCACATGCATAAAGAATGTGCAGAATGCTTTATCAGAAGGAGGGAAGATCTACAAAGCATGTCTGTCTTTTTCAAAATTCACTGAAGCAAATGAAAAGAAGATTAAAGATTTGGAAAACAAGTTAAATTTTATCTCTGAAGAATTTGATCCGTTATCTGGTGGTACTGGGAAAGTAGAAGGAAAAGTAATGTCTCTGATCAATAACATAAAAGGTTTGAAGCATGAAAATGATAAAATTGTTTCCAAAACATGTGAACTCAAAAGCATAATTTGTCCAAAACTTGACATACTGTCCATTGCTCTAAAAGAAGGAGAAGAATCTATAGGAGTTGTTGATCCAGCCAATCCGGAGTCCATGAAGACACAATCTTATTTCATCTGTGGTCATATTACAATTCTAGAAAGTCTCAAAATAATTTGGGACACAAATTTGATTCAACTGAAGAAAGAATTTTCTGACATCTTTCAGCTCATGTAAGTTATAGCAACAGTTTTTGCATAACAGTTTTGATGAATTGATCCATTTTTGACATGCAATCCATACCTTTTCCATTGATGTCAAAGGGGGAGAGGAAGTGGAGTGAAAAATGTTCAATTATCTTAGGAGGAGAATTGCATTTTTGGAATTTTGGGTAGCAGTGCAGTCTATCTTGGTATTGGTTCAACACTTAGTCATTTTTCACTAAGTGTTGCCATCAATGCCAAAGGGGGAGATTGTTGGCAAGAGAAACTACATGTATCACTTGGTGTTGTCATTGATGGAAACCCTAATCGATGATCAAATTCGCACACTATCATTCATTCATACCGACAGGAAGATTGAAGATTGTCAAGGAAGAATAGAGTATCTGGTAGCACAGTGTTCATCAACCTGTAAGATGATTTCAGGTTATTATCTTGTATTGTGCATCCTAAGGAATATTTTTTGGTATACTATCTTTGTTTCTACTAAAGTGTAGCGACTCGTATCAGTTCGTGTGGAAGTTAGGAGATTCGGCTGACTTGTTCTTGTATTAAGGCCAACCTCATGAATGTATAAAGTTGTGGATGTATGATAACTAATTAATTAAGTATTTCTATGTTTGTATATCTTTTTTTTGTTCCTAGCCAAGTTTTGACCGACCATTAAGGGTACGCATTGCATATTCCTCATAATGTGAGCTGACAATTGTAATTTTCTTGTGTTTTATTGAAGCTGACAAATTATAAATAAATCCTATGTTGTGGATATATATACATGATCGTCTGTATCATTTTGGATAATGTATGAGTTGAGTTAATATATGAATTGTGAGTTAGAGAAAAGCAGAGGAGCAATAAAGCATAGTTTTACTTGTGCATAGAAGATCTGTATTGTGTGTATGAGTAGAACAAAGCTAAAGTGCATAATTAGTCTGTAAGGAAATAGATCTATTATTGTGCTTAATCCAGAACTGTAATCAGACATTTGTAGATGCTATCATTTCAGTTCAATCTTCAAATGGTTTTAATCTGAACTCTTGTATGGCAGTGAGCCTTTTTCTTTTGAGAAGAGAGCTCTAGGTAGTGCGCTTGAATGCAAGTGCATTCCCCATCTTGTAATCTTCATTTGAGTATACTCATATCATAATTTTGGATTAGCCATCCACCATGGTTTTTCCCCTAATAGGGTTTCCATGTAAAAATCTTGGTGTTATGGTGTTGTGTTTATTTTCATGTTTATGCACTATGGATGAATGGCATTAATGCTTGGATGATAAAGGTTAATAAAGTTAATTTTGCACAACACCGATTCACCCCCCCTCTCAGTGTATCTTGTTTCCAACAACTTCTTCATATATTCCCATTTTTTCATTCTACTAAATACATCATTATAAGTAATGCAGTTCTTTATGGCATCTTCTTCAAAATCCACTCGGTGTGGCACTGTCATTTTGGTAAGAATATTGTGTCTTATGTTGTTCATATTATTTTTAGGGTAAAAGGCTCTTTATTTTCCATTATTTAATGCATATCTTGTCTTCAAATAATATTGTAACTCCTCTAGTGTGTCTGATCCTATAGTCCAATCTTCACACTTGGTTTGGTTTGGCAGGAAAGTGCCTTTCTTTTGCTTTTGCATTACATCTTTCTCCACCCACATCATTTTCCACAAAAATTCAAGAAATGTTAATCTAAGGGACACAAATTTTGGCAGTATGTGTGGAGCAACAGGGCATCCATAAACTTTTATTATTGTAACTTTCAAGAGGAAGAACCAATCTCCAAAATTGTGTGTATGACCCTGCTCTAGTCTTAAAGGAAAAGGTCTCACTAGTTGCAACATTTTGGTTGAAAATATTGGTATTGCATACCCAAGAACTCAAAGGATTATGTGTACAAAGTCTTCGTAGAATACAACAAAGCTTGAATTCTTGCACCGATTGTCCCAAATATAGCACCATTTCTAGATAGGTGTGGGATTTCCTTGCTCATCTATTGTATCCAAGTCCATTCTTTTATTCCAATGGTTCCTATTTTGGTACAATATTAGATGACACAGTAGGGAATGGTGTCTAAATTTAATTGGTGCTCTATCCTCAATAACTTGGGATAATTCATCATCTAACACCTTCTCAAGGTATGAAGCCAAGTCATATTCAATATTAGTTTTAGGGTTTTGAATTCTCATGGCCATCATCATTAGGCCTATTGGAATTTTATCTTGAACATCTATCCCCAATACTTGGAAAAGAGCTAAATATGTATTCACAAAGTAATACTGAAAATTTGTCACATTAAATGGTTTAGTAGTGGTAGTAGAGATGGGGAATGTTTTGTTACCAATACCTCTTTTCATATATAGGGGTACCTCATCACTTCTATAAGTTCGTTTTTAACCTATCATAATCCGCCTCACTTTTCTACAGGTTTATCTTGATCAAAGCTTGATTGTTTAAGCCAAAACACTCAATGATGGATTTTCTAGTTACTTCTACCAATACTGTGTCATTTGGAAACCTTACTATTTTGGTAGCTGAGTGATAGTGTTTGGCTAGTAGTCTGATAAATTCTACATCAACAAACACATTTGGGACAATCAACCTTGCTATATCCAACATCCAAGCATTTGACACTAGAATCTTCTCATTTCTCTTACTGTAAAAATACCAAAATAGATCCCATCCAAATTTGGAAATGAGGGCCTCCCTACAACTTTGTGCGGTGTCCACAAGAAACTTCTTATTACCCTCTTTAGTAGACCCTGGAAGTATATCTAATATGGACTGATGGAGTGGTCTCTTCTTTACTTTAGGTTCTTCATCTTTAATTTTAGGATGACTTTCTTTTACTTCTGATTATTTAGTTTTAGGATGGAGTGCTTTCTTCTTTACTTTAGGTTCTTCATCTTTAATTTTAGGCTAACTTTCTTTTACTTCTGATCATTTTCTTTTAGGAGGCATGTTTCAATTTTCTCTACTATGGATTCAGATGACAAAACCTTGAAATATTTTTTATATTAACAGATCTCTTTCAGAGAGTTTTCATGCACTTGCCTAAGTATTTCACACTTACATGACTTCTTCTTCTCATATCCTTAGCTCCTTCTATGCTAGTGCACTACAATTGAGTGTGATATTAGGAAAACTCACTTATCTTTGGATGGCATGGTATTCAGTCATATTAGTTTTGGCAACTCTTAATAATTTAATAGCATTTGATTTTGGAAAATGATGTGATTTTTTGCATTTATTGTTGTAAATTGTAATGATGCCACGATTACCGTACTATTGTCATCTCTTATTATACCCACTATGGTATGGTGGTGTTTTTCCCTTCCCTTCTGTTGTTTACCACACTACTGCCTTGCTTAAGGATTCTTTTTGCAGGGTTGTGGTGTATACCGCTCTACCATATATGTTGCTCACCTTCTTGGTGGTATAGCGGTGTATGATTTTGATCATTACTTGAAGAGTGTCGATGAGATAATCTTATTTTTCTTACTAATATCTCAATGTCTTATTGACATTACTTTGTTATATCCAAGAGTTGTGTTTTGCCAAGCACTTGTAGATATACCTTGTCAATGTGACATAAGAGATTCTCTCCTCGATATGTCTGTATCTTGTTGACATTTCATTATTTTGCATCATCGATGAGACATATAAATAAGTATCTTTGACATAGGGGTGTCTAATCCAACACTAAACCCGAAGCTAAACTTGAAGATAAAGTCAGAGCTAAACACAATGCTAAACTCAAAGCTGAACTTGGAGCTAAAGGCAGAGATCAAGGCGATGCTACACTCGAATCTAATATCGACACTAAATACAACATTACTTTAGGTTCTAATTAGCGTCGACTTGTACTGATTGGTGCAATAAATACCAAAAATTGCACCATCTTGATAAATAGCGCCGACATTTTCAAAAAATTGTGAAAAAATGCATTAAAATAGTGGGTGGAAGCAAAAAATGGAGAAAATAATAGGGATTTGTTGTAGTGATATGACCATGCTCATGGATTACTAAGTAGACTCAATTTATAATTTATAATTTTTTTAAATGTATGTGTAGAGCCTATCTTTCCTATTCATTTTGAAAGGCATAATATTTTATTTTGTCTTGATTAAGATACCACCTTGGTTTCAATTATTACATTTTTTATTAAATTCAATGACAATGTAATGGATAAACGCATCGATTTGTTATGGTATTTCTCTCCCTATCATCCTTAATACACTTAAAATACATCAATCTAAACATCATTATAGTTTTATTTGTTTGTGTGTTCCAATTGTCATGTTTGAATGTATGTAACACTTTAAGGCATCTTATAAAACATGGTCATTAACACTTATGTGAAATATTTTCTATTTAATAAGGTTCTTAATCTTGAGTCTCATAAACCAATATATAGGTACAAAGTGACAACCAAAATAGGTGTGCACTATGCAATAGGTATGGTTTGTGTCAAGGTGATTATTTCATTTCTATGATAACATATATTATAAAACCTTAGGGAAACCCCCCTTGGTCTCACAAATCTAAAATCAAATGAGGTCTTACACACCTTAAAAATTGGTCCTAAGTTTCTCAACTTTAATATAGGTTTGTGATAATCTTCCCAGATTTGAAACCCCTAGCACTCAGGAGATTATCATACCTTAGGGATTTGGGGTTGACAACTTTTGTGGAGGATATGAAAGCTTTTATAAAGGAAGGGATGGATTTTTTTAAGGATCTTCTACGCATGGAGTCTATTGTAGATGTTGACGTGTAATAAAATTTGATAAGAAATGTCCCCACTTTGATTAATGAGAGATAAAATAAAGAATTAATGAGACCCTTTTCTATGGAGGAGACATGTAAGGATGATTTCTCTCTAGGGACTAAGAAGGCACCAAGCCTTGATGAATTTAAAGTTAAAAATATTCATAAGTTAAGGGAGGTGTTGGCTGATGATGTTTGGAAAGCTTCAAAATCATGTTGGAGTAGAAACACAACCCTTAGGGTATGAATAACACTTTCATACTATCAATTCCCAAGGTTAAGCCTCCTAATTACTTTGATGAATTCCATTCCATTTCCTTATGGAATTTGATTTATAATTTTTTTGCTAAGGCCATGTATTTTAGGCTAAAGAAGTGTTTGGATGAAATTATATTAGAAAAGTGGTTTTAAAGGGGAAAAAAATTCTAGATGGTATTATCATTACTCATGAGACCATTCATTCAATTAAGATGAATAGAAAAGAAGATAAGATTATCAAACTGGATATGAGTAAAACTTATGCTAGAATTTCTTAGGACTTCCTAATTAAGGTTTGAGGAAATTCAATTTTAGTGAGGATTGGTGTAAGTGGATGTACATTTTCATTTCTTTGGGATGCTTCTCTTTATTTATATTAATGGTTTTACTACAAAATAATTATAGGCAAAGCAAGGTCTTAGACAAGGATATCCCCTTTCACCTTTCTTGTTTCTCCCTGTTGTTGAAGTGACAGGGGGACCTTTGAAGAAGAATATGGGAAAAGGTAACATCAAAGGGATACAAGATTCCTCAAGGATTAGGAACATCTATCACCTAAAATTCATAGATGACACACTTTTATTTGGTGAGGCCACTACTAGGGAAGCATATTCAATCAAGAAGGTTTTGACTTGATGTGAGGTAGTTGTTGGTTAGAAGGTTAATGCTAGAAAATATAAAATTCTATTTTTGAAAGATAGTTGTAAGGATGGATTGGAGGTCCAAACGATCATTGGGTGTGAAGTGTATAATATTCCAAGTAAATAGAAAGAGATATGGATTTCCATGGCTAGTAGGATCAATCTGATCAAAGTTTCTTTAGCTTCTATTCCATGTTTATTTTCCAAATTCTTAGCAAGGTAGCTACATGTTTGGAATCAATGCAAAGGAATTTTCTCTGGTGTGGTAGTGAAAAATCTTACAAGTATAGTCTAATAAAATAGGAAAGTGTCAGCAAGTCAAAGAGAATGGGTGGTGTAGGGTTCAGACAATGTAAACAAATGAATAAGGATCTATGCTCCAAGTTTTGTTAGAGGATTTATGATGAAAAGGGTGGGATTTGAAGTATAGTTTTGTAATAAAAATATCTTATTGAGGGGGTCACGATATTATTTTTAAATGTAGATTATCTTCCTCATGGTTCTAGCATTATAAATTCATTAGAATATGTAGTAATTTAATTGCCTCTAACAGTAAATGGAATTTAGGGAGAGGATATCAAATTAAATTTTGGAGGGATGATTGGCTAGAGGATAAATCTTTTCAAGGAAATATGAGATATAGACCTATTTTTTCTCACTTCAAATATTGTACAAGTATTTAGGTAAAGGATTATTTGAGGAGTGGTGTTTTATGAGGTGTTGGAAAACCTTATAGCCTCTTGTTCTTGACTTATTGGAAGCATATGATGACATTCAAGAAAGGATAGTTTTTGGTCACATTCCAGAGGCGATAGAGAGGATAAAATGGTTTGGGGAGGTCATGGTCGGGGAAAATTCTTTGCTTGATCTACATATTCTAAATTATTCAAAGGGTGGGAAGGACATTTAAATCTAGTTAATATGAATATTTTTCACCCTCATGGTTTTCCCAAGGTTGATTATTTCTTATGGGTCACTTTGTATAGGCAAACATTGATTTGGGACAAGATTCAATAGCTCAGTAAGATTGGTTTTTATATTTGTGTGATTTCAATATGCAAAAAAGAATCTAACAATCAGTTATTCCTTCATTGCAAATTTCTTATCATTTAAGGAGATTGTTTTTAAGGAAATAGGATTTGTCTCGAATCACTCTCCCAAACATCACATGTTTTCTTGTAGGTTGGGAATTAAAAATAAAAATTTTAGGATTGATATTGATTTGGAATTGTTTCCTAGCCATTCTAGCTTGGAATATTTAGTTGGAGAGGAACAAAATAATTTCTTTAGGATAGAGAAATAATCATGGAAGCATATGGAATAGAATTGAATTAATTATCAATGATTTAAGGGAATTCCATAGAGACATACAATGGTCCTTGCATCAAGAGGAAGGGGATAAGGTGGCTAGGTGGCCAAGATTTAAATGGATCAAAGGTAATATGAAGCAAAATAATAAATGGAAGGATTTTATTTCTTAGGTTTTCTCATCTAAGGGACGGATTAAGATGAATTTTGATGGGGTTTCAAAGGAAAACCTAGGAAGGGCAAGAGGAGGTGGTATTTTTAGGGACAGTACAAGCCAACCCTTATACATTTTCACCTTTGATTTTGGCAAGGACTCAAATAACATGGTTGAATTTAAAGTGATGTTGGCTCGGCATGATGGTTCCTAGGGATAAAGTATTGTAGAAGCTATGGATAGATGGATATTCTAAATTGATAATAAGGGCTATGAAAGGAGGCAAAATCAATTATTAGAGACTATATTTTCTATTGTATGAAGTTAAGTGTGTCTCTAGTTGGTTTGAGGATTTAAAATTTTCTCATATAGGAAGAAAAGGTAACATGGTGGCAAACTAGGTGATGAATAAAGGAGTGGATTTGAGGAGTCATATGAGGTAAAACTCGGTCAAATGGTGGAATTTTTTTCCAATATATGTAATTTAGTTAATCCAAAATGATTTATAGAGGCCTCCTCCTAAAAATGGGCTCATTCATTATAGGTAAGACAATTGACTCTTTCTTGGTTTTGGCTTCTTTTTTTCCTCGCCTTCTAGTTTCTTGTTGATTTGGGTGTTGTAGATGTTATGGATTGGCTCAGATATTTATGCTTGTTTGGTAGGTAGGGTATTATTGATATTTCTATGCTTGATTAACCATGTTTCATTTATTTTTGTTTTATGACTCTATTTGATCTTTGGGGTTCCCCTTTTTTGGTGGTTCATGGACCTAAATAGGTTATATAAGCAAAAAAAGTGTCACTAGGCTCAAGGTTTTGAAAATTCATCATAAGGACACTATGTTATTTTATTTAGGAAAAAATATTTTTCAAAAAATCAACAAAAAAGCACTTTTTTAAACATTAACGAAAAACAAAAAATCCAAAAAGCAATGAAAAATAAAAGAGTAAAAAAAATAGAAAAATATTTTTCTTAAAATAGCTCTAATTTTTTTATAAAAGTAGAAGTGTTTTTAGAAAAGGTGTTGAATTCTTTTTGGAATTATTTCATTTCTCAAGAATGAATGCATGTTTATCCTCTTCATTTCCCAAGGATGAAAATCCTTCAAAATTTTGAAAGCTTTGAAGATGAAAAAACTTCTAATTTTTAGAGTAATTCCATCTAGGGATTACCAGTGTGCAACAAAGATTGGTTTTTGGATGAAAACCTTCCTTCAATTTCAAGCGGTTTCATGCAAGAATCATCGTTATGTTGAAATTTATAGATTGAGTTTCAAATTTAATGGGTATTTGGTTGTGGTTTGTGGTCTTCATTATTTTGGGTTTAGAGATATTTTTAGGGTTTGCATGGATTCAATATTTGGTTTGATTTAGATATTCTAAAAAATAAAAAATAATAGTGTGGTCTTTATCTAATTTTATGTGTAGTGGTTTTGTGCTATGCGAAACACATATACATATATATAATAATTTTGTAAAGAAAATCTATGACTGAATTTTTTAAGTGGTTGAGTGCTCTTGTAGGAGTTGTAACTCTTTTGGGAAGTGTTGTACCTATCTACTAAGAAATTTTTGATGATTTATTATTATTTAAAGTGTTACAATAGTCTGAAAATGCAACAGTACGGTCTATTGAACAACAATATGATCATTGGTAGTTTTAAAAAGGTCTCAATTTTTTATTTAATGTGAAATATTGACTTGTGGAAACATTAATAAATGAACAACTTGGGCTGGAAAGAATAGTGGTTTATTAATTGATTGATTTAGCTATATCACATGTTCATCTCTCTAGTTTCTTTTTGGATATTTTTCTTTTTATAATTTTTAGTTTCGTGTCAATTGTTTGACAAAAAGCTCATTTTTAGAATAATGAAGAAATGTATCAAAAAATTATTTAAATATGATTGTAAATGTCATTGTAATAATTTGTAAGGTATATCACCAAATTTTTTTTTTTTTGAATATCTTCATTCTAATAGATCCTTGGATAGTAATATCAATTGATCCTATTTTTAATTTTTATTTTACTCTACCTTTCATAGTATGAATCAAAATCAGGTGAATTAATCCACTGTTATGGTATTGATGAAAGTTTGTTTGCGCTCACAATCAACCAATTTATCTAAATTAATTATATGATTGTTTTAATTTATACTTTTTTTGGCTTGCAACCTATACTTTTCAGTTAAATTTCCTCTATCCATGGTCTTACTTCATATGCTCTCACCTTTCCCATTCTACGAACTCGGTGATCAAAAAGAATAAAATTGAGTTGATTGTAAAAAAATATTGGGATTTAAGCTAACACCTTGTGGGGACTATTACTACACCTTTATATCAAAAGATATTTCAAATGATGGTTCTGATCCTTTTGAACACTTCTAGAGACTAAGAGGGGGGTGAATCAGTCTTCACAAATCTTAACCACTTCTAGAACTTGAAACTTTAAGCACAACTCAAACTCCTTTAACAGATAATGGTAGAACTTTAATCAGAGTAGTAGTAGAGAAGAATAAAGAAATTTGTATCTTTAACACCTTCAAAAAACTTTACCGATAAAAGATATAGTAGTAATCAAATTAGCAGCAAAGAGAATGATATAGAGAATGCACACATGCACAAGGAGTCACTAGATTTATATGGAAAACCTAATGAGGGAAAAACCATGGTGAGAGTTAACTCACAATATAAGGCTCACTACCAAAAAGAATTTTAGAAAGGCTCACTACCTTAAAGAAAGATACAAAGGACTTGCTGAATTGAAGACAACATGACTTCAGGAGCAAGAAACAAGGACCTAATGATATTCACTATCTTAGAGCAAAATATAATATGATTATAAGAGAATTAAAAATATTTCCAACACAACTCTCTATTGACTAAGTCTTCCAAGCTCAATTTATCCTTCCTTTCAAAATATTTAGCACTGTCTCTTCTAGATATACAATACAACACATACACACACCCTTTTTTCCATTGTACACTTCACCTTGTTTCATCTGGAATGATCTTGCATTTATATCCACCGCAACATTTAAGTTCTTCAATTAGGTTAGCCAAGAAGGGAATAAACAATGAATTCAATTGGTCAACCACCCAAGAATAATGTGATCCTATCTTAAGGATAGAGAGGACCAAAAATAATCTCAAAACCTCTTTCAATGTTATCCAAAATTATTTACATGTAGGCGCACATCACCCTAAGTTGGCATCAAGGAAACGTGTGGATGAGACATTGAAGCACATAACCAATCAACCCATAAACACTCCTTCAATTTAATTTACTTGATTTGGTCCTAAAAAATATAGGTTAGGGCCTAAATCTATCATGGCACATCTTCCAATGTTGTCGCATCCCCTTAAGCAAAGGAACAAACCTTGTCAACTAGATATCCACAAATAACCTAGAAATCCAACTCAAGATATCATGAGCCACCAAAGTGATTGATTAGAAACATGTAGATAATATAGGGATATTCCTTGAACATCCAAAACCATGTCCATACACTTCTTTCATACTAGAATGCCATCAATAGCCATCATAGACCAAATGGGTATAGAAAACTCTATTTAATCAACATAGAATACATAATCAAATGATGTAAAATTTATAGAAAAACTTGCAGATAACTTCAACATATTAGATTAGAACTGACACATTGAATAGATTTTGTGAGAATATTCACCAAGCTACATGAGTAAAGACCTCAATGAGGAGAAATTTGGAGCGTTTCTCATACTAGTCCAAATAACTAGCAATACTACCAACCTTCTACAATTCACAAGAACCTCCTCGGTAAAATAAGTGACTTGAAAAGATAGGAATGGAATGTACACAAAGAACTGACATTGAATACCAAACTGCAAGACTAGAACTACAATAGTGGAGGAGTTTGAAGCATTCTCCTAGATAGACTTCAATGTAGCTTCCTGAACCAAAATCATTTGAGTAACTTGTGGAGGCCAAAACTTCCTTTCAATAACACATACATCATTAGGAATATTAGGAGAGAGTGTGAGACATACTATAGACCCTCAACAACATCTCTCCAACATTATTCATGCTTCTAATCCTCATCTTAATGCTTCTAATCCTTGTCTAAATATATTATCATAAAAAAAAACTATGTTTCAATAGTAATAATTCATTATCAACAATATTTTTTCTTTCATAAGGCATGACATCAATGATGAACTTATTCAACTCTATTTTGATAAGGCATGACATCCAACCATGAAATTATTTAACTCTTCTCTTTTTTGATAAGGCATGGCATCCAACCAATGTTAGCCCAAAGACAACCAATTCCAAGGACTAACAACGTATTAATCAGGTGCTGACAATATCCTTAATGTTAACATCAATGACAACCATCAGTGTTGACATCAATGAAAACAACACAACCATCAGTTTTGGCATCAATAACAACTACCAACAATCTCCCCCTTTGATATTGATGGTAACACACTATTCACTCTCCCCCTTTGACATCAAGGACAAAGGGCCAAATACTTCTACACAAGGCAACAAGAATTTTTCTATCTTTAGGAGCAAAGGGAAAATAGATCTTCTATTGAAGAAATAGCACATGCTCCTCATTTAAAAATCAGCACTTCTTTTCACACACATATACGACAACTATATAATTACTTCAGAACTCCTCCTTACTACCAGCTCATCCTGAGAAGTAGCACGCACCAATCTAGGGAAACATATATGTAATGAGTTTCTCCCCCTATACAGATGCACCATCAATGCATCTAATTATAACAAGGAGGCTAAATAATCCCCAACTTCTTTCAAAGATACTCAAAAGTATCCTTTGAAAGTGCCTTATTGAAAATGTCTACAATCTAATCATTGGTAGGCACATACTCCATTCTGACTTCATGTTCTACAAACTTCTCTCTTAGAAAGTGATACCAAATTGAAATGTGTTTAGTCCTTGAGTGCATTACTAAATTCTTGGAAATATTGATAGAACTTGTATTGTCACACAATATAGGAATAGGTTCATCATACACCACCTCCACATTCTTCAAAGTTTTCTTCATCCAAAGTAGTTAAGTGTAGCAAGATGCTGCAACAATATATTATGCTTCTATTATGGCTGAAGACATTTAATCTTTATTTTAACTAAACCATGACACCAATTTGTCTCCCAAAAAGAATGCAATTCCACTTGTACTACTTTGATCATCAACAAAACCTACCCAATCAAAATCAATATAGGAACTTAGAGAGAAATTTTGATCCTTTTATATGATAGGCCATAATCTAGAGTACCCTTCAAATATATAAAGATTCTTTTTATAGCCTTATCATGATATTACTTAGGATTGGCTTGAAATCTAGAAACCAAACATACCACATGCATGATATCTAGTCTAGAAGTAATTAAGTTCAAAAAACCTCCAATTCTAGACTTGTAAAGAGTCAGATCAACCTTTGGAGACTTGTCATATTTTCTTAAGTGACAACCTATCACCATAGGAGTACCCACTAGTTTGGAATCTTTCGTTCCAAATTTATTTAATATCCCCTTGACATATTTAGCTTGAGAAATGAAGATGCCACCATCTTGTTGAATAATCTGAAGCCAAAAGAAGGACAACTCACCAATCATTGACATCTCAAATTCTTTCTACATCTCTTCTAAAAAATTTGTATACATATCATCATCTCCACCAAAGATGATGTCATCAACATATGCTACTACAGTCAGCAATTTTTCTTCCTAAACTTTGATAAATAGATTATAATTTGCATTACCTTTCTTGAGTCCTTGTTGAAGTAGGTACTTATCCAATCTATCATACCAAGCTCTGGGAGATTGCTTGAGACCATATATATCTTTCTTGAGTCTAAAAACCATGTTTGGATCCTCTAATAACTGGAAACCATTTGATTTCTCAATGTACACCTCTTCTTCTAGATCACCTCTTCTTCTAGATCACCATTCAAGAAGGCTGACTTGACATCCATTTGATATACCTTGAAGTTCTTATGAGAAGAAAGACAAAGAAACATCCTTATTTCCTCCATTATGGCTACCAAAGAAAAGGTTTTCTCAAAATCAATACCTTCAACTTGTGAATAGCCCTTATAAACTAATCTAACTTTTTTCCTTACCGTCTCACCATCTTAATTTAGAATACCCACTTTTTCTATCATAGTCTTATTAGTAGGTATAGGAACTAATGCCCAAGTTTGATTCTTCTCTATCTAATTCAATTCTTCCTCCATTGCCTTTATTGAATTTTCATCGTTGCTAGCATCAAAAAAATTATTGGGCCCCACTTTTGACAATAGACACAAATTTACTTTCTCATTTTCTCTTTCAAAATTTATTCTTGTCAACACACATTCATTTTGTCTCCAATGATCTAATCTAGAGAGTGGTTCCTTTGCACATATTTTAGAGTCTTAAGATTCTTCATTGGTTTTGGTTTCTCTTCTTATTTCTCTTCTATTTCTTCTTTGTTTTCTTCTTCAATCTAGGGAAGTATATCAAGTCCAAGAACCTCAGGTTCATGTGAGATCTGAAACATCTTCATCAACCTTGACATTTGTACTTTCAATCATCTTTCCCAATCTCTTATTGTAGAATATATATACCTTGCTCTTGGTTGAGTAACCAAGAAATATTCCTTCATCACACCTTGAATCAAAATTTCCAAGGTCTCCATCTCTTCTAATATAGCATCTACTACTAAAGACTCTAAAATATCTAACAGTGGGAGGTCTTCCATACCATAGCTCATAAGGGGTCTTATTATTTTTTACCCTTATTTGTACTTTTTAAAGAAAATAGACATCAATATGTAATTCTTCCTTCTAATACATATCCAACAAGTTTGCATCTTTTATCATTATCCTATCCATTTCTTTCAATGTTCTATTTTTTCTTTCAACTACACCATTTTGTTGAGGGGTTCTAGGAGTAGACAAATGTCTCCTAATGCCATGATCTTCACAAAAAAATTCAAATTCATATAAAGTAAATTCACCTCATCTATCTGACCTTAAACGATTGATCCTAGCATCTATTTCATTTTCTACTTTTTCTTTAAAAATATTAAATTTATCAAAGGCTTATGATTTCTCTTTCAAGAATGTAACCCAAGTCATTCTAGTGTAATCATCTATAAGAAACATAAAATACCTTTCACCTTGTTGGCTCCTTTTCCTTGTAGGTCTACATAGATCAGTTTGACTCGGTTCCAATGGCATTGAAATAGAGCACTCTTTTCTTTTGAAAATGACTTTGTTTTCTTTCCCATATGACATTACTTTCATAATGTGTTTATAGGCTTGGTTATCCTATATATCTCTCACTACATGAGAGGAACTAATCTTCAACATGTTGTCTCAATGTGTCCCATTCTTTTGTGTCATAGCCAACATTCTCTAGATTGAGACAATAAGCAAATTCTTCTATTAGACTCCTTTAAATGATAAACATTACCATTTTTCATTATTCCTTCAAAAACAAGCCTTTTGAAACCTTCCTTTTTGATGTCACATCCATTAGCATGAAATGTGAGATTGTATCCTTTTCTACACATTTGACTGACTCTTGGAAGATTATATTTCAAGCCTTTGACATAAAGGACATCTTCAGTTCTATTCTTTCCATCAATTGTTATCCCCTTTTCTACATATTTGTGTTTACTTATCATCACCAAAATTAACAGCTCCACCACTGACCTTTTTAAGACTAATGAACTTGCTTCTATCACCAATCATATGATGAGAAAACCCACTGCCAATCACTCAATAATTTTCCTCTTCCTTTGCATTAAAATCAATCCATACCTCCATAGATCTTTCATTAACTTTGCTATTCTGCAAGGTAGTTGACCTTTTGCATTCTCCAAAATTATTCTTTTTACCTTCTAGAGCCATGAATAGATTTTCATCATTTTAATCATTATATTTGTCTTCAAAGGAATAACTACTCTCCTTAGAATAGATTCCTCTTTTTAATTTCTCTCTTTTTTTATCATCAATAGATTCTTTATCGGGACATCTAGATGCAAAATGACCAACTCTTCCATAATTGAAGCATTTGAATGGTAAATTACCTTTGTACTTGTTGGTTCCTTTCTTCAATCTTATCATAAATTTTTATTCACTTTATCAAGCTCATCAATTTGATCAGTAGCTTCATCTTCAATATTTTTGTTAAGTTTGAATGTAGCTTCTTTATTTGGAACATCTTGACCAAACTTTCTCATCTCAAAGGCAATAAGAGTACCAAAAATTTCATCAATTGAATACTAATCCAAGTCTTTATATTCTTGAATGGCTAATGCTTTGTAACTATAATATTTTGGGAGAGATCTCAAAACCTTCTTTACAATTTCACTTTCTTTTACTTCTCCACCAAGCCCAAAGATACCAAATACAATTTCTTGTACTCAAAGCATTTAACTTGCAATGTATTCATCTTCAGTCATCTTTAGAGTCTCAAATCTAATTTTGAAGATATACATCTTATATTGCTTCACTTTAGTGTCTCCTTTATAGATGCTACTAAGATTTTCCCAAACATCTTTGGAAAAAATGCAATTCATCACCTTCAAAAATTTTGGATCAGCTAACCCACACAAGATAGCATTCTTGGATTTGGTGTTGCATTCATATAGTTTGATTTCAATTGGATCTATCAGAGTAGTGGTTGGAGTAATATAATCACTTTTGACTAATTTCCAAACCCCAAATCCAAGAGATTTTAGGTATCCTTCCATTCTCAATTTCTAGAAGGAGTAATTAGTCCCATCAAACATAGGACCTTTGTATGAACTATCATGTGTCATCTGAATCTTTGCCTCAAGTTGTTAAGATTCTACAAAGGAACTTGGCTCTAATACAAATTGTTGAACACTTCTAGAGATTGAGAGGGGGTGAATCGATCTACCTAAAACTTAAGCACTTTCAAAACTTGAAACTTTCAACACAACTTAAACTCCTCTAACAGATAATGAAAGAAATTTAAGCAAAGCAATAACAAAGAATAATATAATAATTTATATCTTTAACACCTTCAAAAAAAATAATGAAAGATATAGCATTAATCATACCAGAATCAAAGAGAAAGAGATAGAGAACACACAAATGCACAAGGAGACACCATATTTACATGGAACACCCAATGAAGGAAAAACCATGGTGAGAGTTAACTCACAATATAAGGCTCACTATCAAAATGACTTATAGAAAGGCTCACTACTTTAAAGAAATATACAAAGGACTTGTTGAACTAAAGATAACATGACTTCAGAAGAAAGATACAAAGACTTGATAAGATTCACTATCTCAAAGAAGGATACAATATGATTACAAAAGAATTACAAAGATTTCCAACACAACTCTCTATTGACTGAGCAATTCAAGCTTAAGTTATCTTTCCTTTCAAAATATTTAGCACTATCTCTATTGGACATTCAATAAATATCACACACACACACACACACCTTTTTTTACCTTATACACTTTTCCACCTTCTTGCATCTGAAATGATCCTACATTTATATCCACCACAACACTTTAATTCTTCAATTAGGTCAACCAAGAAGGGAATAAACAATGAATTCAACAGGTCGACCAGCCAAGCATAATGTGGTCCTATCTCAAGGATAGAGGGGACCAAAAATAATCTTAACACCTCTTTCAAATTGATCCAAAATTATTTATATGCAGGTGCACATCACCCTAAGTTGGCATCAAGGAAATGTGTGGATGATACATTCAAGCACATAACTAGTTGACCCATAAAAACTCTTTCAATTGAATTTACTTGATGTGGTCCTAAACATGGTAGGTCAAGACCTAAATCTATCATGACACATCTTCCATTGCTAGTGCATCCCCCCAAGCACACATCCCAAGCAAAGGAATAAGCCCTATTAGCCAAATGTCTACAAATAACCTAGAAATCCAACTCATGAAATAATGCAACACCAAATCAGTTGATTAGCAACATGCAAATCACATAAGGATGTTCCTTAAACATCCAACACCACTTCCATACACTTATTTCATATTTGCATACCATCAATAACCACCAAAGACCAAATAGGTACAAAAAATTCTATTAAAAAAACATATAATACATAACCAGATGATGTAACATTTATAGAACAACTTACAGACCACTTATGCATATGAGATTGGAACTAAGACATTAAACAAAAATTATGAGCACATTCACCAAGATGCATGAGCAAAGACCTCAATGTAGAGAAATGTGGATTATTTCTTAGACTAATCCAAACAACTAGCAATACTACCAACCTTCTACAATTCACAAGAACCTCCTCAATAGCATAGGTGACATAGGAGTGCAACATACATAGAGCACTAACATTGAATACCAAACTGCAAGACCAGAACTACAATAGTAGAGGAATGTGGACCATTCTCCTGGATAGACTTCAATGCAACTTCTTGAACTATAATTATTTGAGTAACTTGTGGAGGCTAGAACTTCCTTTTAGCAACACATACATCACTATGAACATCAAGAGAGAGAATGAGACAAATATTAGACCTTCAAAAACATATCTCCAACATTATTCATGCTTCTAACCCTCATCTGAACATATTATCATGAAAATAACTTTGTTGACAATAATAATGCAATATCAACAATAATACTTCTTTGATAAGGCATGAAATCAACCATGAAATTCTTCAACTCCACTTTGATAAGACATGTCATCCAACCATGAACTTATTCAACTCTTCTCTTTTTTTATAAGGTATGAGATCCAACCAATTTTAGCCCAAAGACAACCAATGCCTAGGACTAACAACATATTACTCAAGTGTTGACAATATCCTTAGTGTTAACATTAATGACAACAATACAACCATCAGTGTTGACATCAATGATAACAAATACCAATAGATCTGCCATCTTCACTACCTACACCACCACTTCCACCTCCTTTTTTTTTTCCTATGTGGGCTCATATTACTATTCAAGAGGCTAGATATTTAGTTGATGATCCTTTGATTTTTCACTACACTAATATTTTGAGTCATGATATATCTCTAGATGTAGAGGTTATTTTAAAGTCTTTTGGTATTCTAAAGTGGGATTGTGCTATCATAAAAAAAACTTCCTTGATGAAGAATAATATATTCAAGATATGGTTACTCTTCCTCTAGGAATAAAGATGGTTTGGTGCAAGTGGATGTATTGTACCAAGTATGCAATTAATTGTTCCATTGAAATATATAAAGCATGTCTTATAGCTAAAAAATAATTATAGGTTGAGGGTATTGACTACTCAAAGAGATGGCCAGTGTACCAAATGTATGTGAAGATTTATTTTTTACGTGGTGATCTTTATGGGGAGATTTATATGAAGCAACCTACAAGATTCATCTAAGATTATTCACTTGTTTTTAGGATATGGTGTTCCTTGTATGGTCTTAAAAATCCCCTCGAGGTTGGCATGAGAGTATCGATGGTTTCCTACTTGCATCTAGTTTCACTTGTTGTCACTCAAAATCATACAATATATCTAGAGACATAGAAATAACATTTTGATGCTAGTCTTATATTTTAATGAATTAATTATCACTAGTAGTTCCTCATTTATGCTTGAATATAGTCAACATAATTTGATGGATCACTTTGACATGACCAATCTTGGGCTTCTATATTTCTTTCTTAGTATTCAAATTCTTCAATCTATTGAGGGATGTCTATACACCAGCAAAAATACTCCATTCACTTGCTTCATCAATTTAATATGCTTTATTTTATGAAGATTCCTACACCATTCTAGTCTAGTGTCACTTTTATTAACACTTTCCCAACACCTAGTGTTGATGCTACTTTGTATAAATAGTTGGTTGATAGTATTTTGTATTTGACACACACTTATCCTAATATTAACTTTATTATTGGGCTTGTATCTCATTTTTAATATGACCCTCATGAGATTCATTGGAAGGAATCTAAGTATATTTGAGGTATATAGAGGGCACCAAAAAATTTTACATGATATACACTAGGAGCTTCACATATAGTATGATGCATCGACTCTAATTGGGTAGGTGATGTTGACACAAAAAATTTCTTCTAGGTTTATTTTGTCTTAGTTTTAGTTTAGTAGTATTGTCTTACAAGAATAAAATTATTATTGCATTATCATCCATTAAGGTTGAGTATCAAGGTACAATGCTTGCTTGCCAAGAGGTACTATGGCTTTGAAAAATTATGATGGAGTTTGGTCTACCACCTAATCATCCTACTATTATTTGTTTTGATAGCCTAAGTCCCATCCACATTTCACGTAACCCAATTGATCATCAACAAATAATGCACATAAAAATTCACATGCATTTCATTTGATAACTTATCCATGATGGTGTTCTCTCCTTAAAGTTGTTATCTATGTGGGATCAAGCTGTAAATATCTTTACAAAACCTTTAGCATCACGACACTATATTTTAGTTTGATATTCTATTAGGTTGAAGGAATTCATCCTTAATGGGCCTCGAGTCCTATTTTATATTTATTTCTCATTTTTGGAGAGAATTATTTCCCACGTGATTTTCTCCTCTATGTTAGTGTAATTAATATTTAATTACACTTGCATAACTTTACTTAGGTTTTGCTTAGGTAATAATTAGTTTACTTAATTAATAAGTAAGCTTTATTTAGTTGAGTTGTTTTAGGTCAACATTAGGGTTGCATACATTGCTTTTATAAAGCAATTCTTTTATTGTAATTTCTTAATTCTGAATATTATCAATTTGCACATTTCATGCAAAGCTCTGTTTTTTCATTGTTTTTCTCTTTTGTGGAAGGTGTTTAGGTTTGCATGTCTGATCTTGGTTTCTAACATGGTATCAGAGCCTTGACATACAACCCCTTCTCAAATTCTGGAGAAAATCATTGCAAAGTTCGTTTAGGGTTCCTCGAGGGTATCATGCCTTGAGTTCATCTATGTGGCATCTTAGATCAGATTGGGCTTCACCATTGGATTCAAAGCACTGGAAAAAGTTAGGAATGGCTTTTTTTTTTTAATTTTGGTCATCGTTGAAGAAATTTATGAGGGTTTCAAGCTCGGTGATTTTTTGCAAGCTCTGGAGATAGCTGATTTTTCAAAGCATTTTGAGCACGAACGAAGGTCACCATTGCATTCGCAGTGGCTAAAAACCCTAAGGATTCTTGTTGTTTGATCAATTTCTGAGCACTTGATCCAAAAGGCAAAAAAAATTGCCAGGAAGGTCGTACAGCCTCCCCAGCACACACTCTGAGGCACGATTTTCAAAAACAATGCAAAAAAATTTTAAAAAAAACATGCATTTTGGTTTCTGCACCAACGCCTACTGTTCAAACGGATCCCACCATCAGGCGGCCACCAAGCAGCCACCCGCCGGTCGCTCTGACCAGTGACGCCACCAACCTGTCGACGGTTGACCCAGCCCTCGTGGGCCCCTCTACTCTCCACATGCGGTCATATGGGGGACCGGGTGCTATGCGCCCAGCCCCCGGCCGACCCTCCAGCACCTGCTACGATAACATGGGTAACCAGGGGCTCCGCCCCAGCCCCAGTCCGCTGCCCTTGGTCACGCTCAAGACCAAGGGCTTTTTTTTTTTTTTAGCCCCTAGGCTGCTTGTAGGCCAAATTGGCCATTCTGAAGCACTTTCACCAAATTGGGCATAACTTTTGCATACGAAGTCAGTGGAAAGCTGGTTCCGAGCCTGTTCTGTTGGTGTAGATTATTTTTCCTAATTATGTTCCAGTTTTATGTTGCAATTCTTTGAACTCATAACTTGTGTTTTTCACTCCGGAGGGCATATCTTTTGACTCGGTGATCCTTTGTTCATGATTCTCACGGTGTTGGAAAGCTGGTTCAGTCCTCTATATAGATCTAAGGTCTATTTTTATTTTTTGTTTATGCATGTTTAGGCATTCTCTCTTTTTGCAATCATTGGGTATTGTAATAAATAAACTGATATAAAGTTCCATCAGGGGGGTTTCTTGCATAATAATCTTATTAGAGTGTGCATGCACTTTGATCTTCATCTTGTTTTGATGACAACTCGCATGGGTTGTAATCTGGTTTCTTAGTTTCTTTTGGCCATATTTTGTCTTAGCTTGACACATATCAGATTCACATCGGATACATCTCAATTTGAGGGCCACTAAATTTGTGGTTAATGTTCCTAAGTCTTTATGGTACTTGTTCCCATGGAAGAGTTTTAGTTTCAGTTTGGCATCAACATTGAGATTCACAGCTTCCAGATTCTGTCATCATCATATCATCTACTATTGCTTCATGGATTCCAGGGTTGTTCCAGTTTGGAGTTTTCAAGTGTTCCATGGCATCGGGTCTGTTGTTGCATTATTATGATTTTGATATGGTTTCTTGTAGACAGAAGTATCTTTCCTTGCTTTTCGAATTGCAGTTCCAGTGTTACTCCATAGTGTTCTTCCAGTGTTTCTTTGTAGTAGTCCTCTCATTATAGGGGGGGTTGTCCCACTTGGTTTTCCTTCTCTACCTAATTATTGCATTTGTACATGGGTACCTGATCAGGCCTAGTTGTCGGGACCCATTCATGCTTTCTTGCATTCATCTTAGTTTTAGGTGCATGCTTATTTAGTCTCCCTAAGTTGCACTTATGGGGGGTGTTAGTGTAATTAATATTTAATTACACTTGCATAACTTTACGTAGGTTTTGCTTAGGTAATAATTAGTTTACTTAATTAATAAGTAAGCTTTATTTAGTTGAGTTGTTTTAGGTCAACATTAGGGTTGCATACATTGTTTTTATAAAGCAATTCTCTTATTGTAATTTCTTAATTCTGAATATTATCAATTTGCACATTTTATGCAAAGCTCTACTTTTTCATTGTTTTTATCTTTTGTGGAAGGTGTTTAGGTTTGCATGTTTGATCTTGGTTTCTAACACTCTGCTCTATTTGTGAGAATTTTATTTTTTTAGTGATTTACTCCCTAAGTATCACTTAAAGGGGGGTTTAGTGTAAAAATATATATTATACATCTAGTTTAAATTTATCTAATTCATAAACCTAGCACGCCTATTCACACCAGTTTAATTTCCCTTAGTGGTTTACTTGTCTCACATCATAGACACATGACACATTCTTCTACACGTGTCCCAAGTGTTCTACATTTGTCACAACTCTTGGAGGGTTAGTCAATATTTTACTTTCACCTTCCTACTTCCTTCTTATCCTATATATACAAGGATATCATTGTACATTCATATATATTTTTCATGATAGATTTTGGCTTATTTTTGTTGCATGCATTCTCTTATGGAAGTTACTGAATATTGCATTCACAATTTTGTGTTCCAACAAGAAAAATATTCATGGGGTGTTTATGAATCTTTAAAAATAAGGATAAAATATCTTTAAGTAATGTGGGAGGGAAGAATGAAGTGTTCCTAGGGTTTTGGGCACATGTATGAACATCACAAGATCAAAGAATTAAAAGGAGAATGGGATTTTTAAGCATTATAATTGATGGTTTGAAATAATGAGAAACTATCAAGGTTCCATAAATATATGGTTTCAAATTCACCAAGGCGGTCATAAGTTTAAACCATGGAAAATATAAAATTATTTTTTAAATTATGAGATTATTGTAGTAGTTGTAAAATCATAATGGAAATCATGAGCCCACTATGGTAATTTCACAACCACCATTACAAAAAAAGTGGTTTCTTCACCAAGCTTGGTGAAACTAATGAATGAACGACCAAAAAAATAGGGGAACAAGTCTAGGATTCTAGGACACATTAGAGATTTATATAAGAGGTATATGCATAGGCTGACCCATGTAAAAGAATCACTTTCTTACATTCTTGTGAACTCTAAATGCACTTTTTGATGAAATCGTCATTGAATGATAAATCTATAATCATGTAGATTTGGGAAATTTTAGAGTAGTAGTAGGCCCTTGGTTGTTCAAGGAGGGTTTTCTTAAGGCTTAAAAAATGTTTCTATGAATAACTATTGTTGATGCTTAAAAACTATTGACTATATGTGCTAGAATCCCTACAAGTCTTTATATCATGACCTCTTGTTTTATGAAATACATGAAATATATTAGGATTATAATCTCATGGCCTATGTAATGCCCCGCCATGAGACCCTAAAGGAAGTTGCAACACAACACGAAAGCGTACAATTTTTTTCTTCTTAAAAGTGCATTATTATCAAAGAAGATGCACAACACTTCACAACAACCTCTAAGGAAACGTGACAAGATTACATCTATTACCAAACATACACATTACTTGCACATAAAACATTTCAATTAAAATATTAACCATACATTTAAATGCACACGATTACAAAGCAATAAAGAGTCTAACACTACGACTAGAATATAATAAGCTTCATATTACATTAACTTAAAAGTAGATTACAATACTCATTCCCGGAATGAGGTAGAACAACCTAAATATTACAATTACAAGATTCCTCCTCGAATACATTTGAGGAGTGAATTAATTACAAATATCAACTGAAATAAAATACAACAAGATAATGGAATGAAACCATTGGCATCCACCAGGTCTCCAACTAGAAGACCTCGCCACATGATCTGCAAATCAAAGGGGGACCCAATGGCGTAGGGCACACATTCCTCCCAACCAAGTGGTACCCGAAGGCCCACCCCCCATGCTAGGAGACAGTAACACGGATACAAGGACAAACCCTACAACCTCTAGACTCAGGCCGACTCAACACTAAACAAAACCACCACAAGAACAACACTAACTCAAGGATACAATGCTACCCGAGTTTAACAGTTTGACACACCAGTAACCTATACATACAACTAATCTAGAAAGGTGCCACTCAAGGTACATGAGTTATCCGTTAGATCTTTCTAGATCTCGGCCCCCATTGAGCTTCACCCTCCTACAGTTATCATGTGATTCATCACCACACCAAACTAAGGAGGAACAAATCATCCAACAAATCCATTTAAAGAAGAAACAAACCATTCTCTGTTCGTGGAAACCGGGTGACTCACTGAAAATGACAATCCTCACTACCATAAAAAAACTACAAAAGACAAGACCATGAAATGACAACTCTCAAAGTTAACATACCCCAATAGGAAGACTTCTAAACCTCGTCTAATGCCTCTATTCAATTTACCCCAAAAAGTCACAAAAGAAATCTCAAGAACATCTTAACGACTCATTACTTTAATATTCACAGTATAATAACTTAACACCAATCTGCTTACAAGAAATAAAACAATTGAATACATTTGCACATCCCAATTATCCCAAATTACAAAATTAACTAAAAGACTCCTTCAATTAAAGATAAACATCACACTATCTATTTCTCCAATTTCCTCAATTTAAAATAATAAAATCTTTGTTCCTACTAACATATTATATCATTTAAATAAATACCTATTTCCCCAAACACACTTAATTAAATATCTATTTCCTCTAATAAACTAGATCATGCAAATAGATTATTCTTTTTAAATCCCTTTAACTATACATCACTACATGCAATTGATTAATTAAAACATTCAATAAATATATATTATATAACAGTAACATAGCTAAATACATTTTAATAAAATATATTAATTATCAAATAGATATATAATTTTCTAATAAATTATATATATCTATATAATATTTCATTATTAAAACATATAAAATCCGAAATAAAGATAGAGGCGGAATTCTTGATAAATAAGTTTTCATTGAAATTCCCGCCGTCATTGAAATCGCCCATGAAATTACATTGGGAGAGCGGACAAAATAAGGTGAAATCGTTGTTTCATTATTAATAGAACAACATACACAACCATACCCCTCTCCCATGCGAAGAATAAGGGAGGATGTGGAGAGAGACCCTCCCCATCCCGCAATATGAACACAGCGAACATTCGCAATAACCTGCGAATTCAAGCAAAAAGACGTACGAAATTTCGTATGCTCAACACATTCAACGCAAAAAATATTGATTCGTCTGTCACAGAGGTATTAAATAAAGAATATCTTAGAATAAATATTTATATCTTATATACATATATAAGTTACTATATATAACAATATATGTAAAATCTAATAAAACAAACATTTCAAACAGGCAATTAATTTTTAGAAGTAACCATCTACAGGTAAAAATTGGGGCAAACAAATTTATAAGAAATTTCACAATATTAATAAACGATTTTCCAAACAAATTTCTGAGAAATTTCACAATATTAATAAACGATTTTCCAAACAAATTTCTGAGAAATTTCACAATATTAATAAACGATTTCTCAATTTAACAAAGGGTTTTAATTTCGAAAAGAAAAGTTACACAGACTTCATAATAACAAAATTTAACAAAATTTTACAGTCATTAATCAAAACAATTTCCTTCTCAAAATTTCAACAATTTTACACATAAGCTTTTAAATTAAATTTTCCTCACAGCAATAACAAAAGCTTTAAACTTTCCTTTCTCTAAAACAAATAATTTTCCTTAATAGATCTAGCAATACCAATAACTACACAAAACAATTTTTACACCAAATTTTAAATAGACTAATTTAACAAGTAAAGAACCTGTATCAAGAAACTTCTGATGAATTGAATCTTTGATGTCGAGCCTCTTCCAAAGCTTTCACAGCTTTTTCTCAGCAACCACAGTAATTCCAACACCAAAATAGTAACCAAAATTCACGCCTCAAGAAAGGTCGGTGCCTACGGCAGAGGGTTCATAGGGTCGGTAGATGGTTGCCCCCCCCCCCGATGGGCATTTTGAAGCTCAACATAGATGGTTCTTCCCGGGGTAATCCTGGGCCGGCTGGGGTGGGGTGGATTGGCAGAGATTTTTTGGGAATGATGGTCTTCTTCTTTTCTATTGATGAGGGGTTGCAACCCATTAATCTTATGGAGGGTGTGGCTATCTTATACGTGTTCGAGAGAGCTTTTGCCTTGGGCTGGCGTAAGGTTATTTGTGAGTCTGGCTCACAAGTTATGATAAATTTGCTAAAAGATGGGAAGTTGTTGGGTGTTCACTGACAGTTGGCTAGGTTGGTTCAACAGATTTTGAGGATTAGTTCTTTGATGGAGATGGCGTCCTTCATCCACATCTCGAGGGAGTGGAACAGAGCTGCTGATTGTTTGGCTCACTAGGCCTCTAAGCATATGGAGGGTTGGAGTGTTGATGATTTGGGTCAGGTTTCTCCGGAGCTTCGCCACGACTTGGAGGGAATTCTTGCTGAAGAGGGGAATGTCAATAATATTGGGTGATTTGGTCTCTTGTGCCCATTGGGATCTTTGTGGGTTTGGGCGTTGGCCTATTGTTGCTCTGTAACGCTTTTCTCTGATTTTTAATAAAGTTTTTACCCCTTTTTATTAAAAAAAAAATAATCTCCCAAAAAAAATCCTCTTTCCAAAAATATACTCACTCTCGTGAAGAAGTTTTTCTCTTCTTTTCACCCATTTCCCAATTTTTCTCCCATGAATAAATTTCCAACAACTTCTTAATTAATTCATCTCACACATGTGGCAATAATAAAATATCTTTTAACAACCAATTTTAATTTCAATATAATTTAATAATTCCAAAATATTAATTTAATTCCAAATTGAAATTAATTACCACCAAATAAAATTAAATTCTCTTTTTCTTTTAATTTTCTCAAGATCTAATTTAATTAATTAATTTTAATTATTTAATAAATAAATTCAACCCAATGGATTAAATTTAATTTAATTAATTAATTTAAATATAAACTTCTATCCACAATGTCAAATTTAAATAAATAAATCTTCAACATTAATTAATGCAATAATTCTAAATATTTATTTCCATAATCATGAACCCTTTAGAGTTAAATAATATTAAAACAAGCAAGCAAAGACACAACAAACTTGACTGACGACACATTATGGTTAGGGTGTAGACCTGACACAGGTAACCTAGCTACTATCTCTCAATCATCATACCGTTGGGTCGACACGCTTAAACCTGTGAAACCAGGTGGAGTCGATGTTATGTACCTGCAAACCTGTATCCAAGGCATCAATAACACATGTATATAAAATCATTATAAAACACATCGTGAAGAGGAAATCACAGAATCGCAGGGCGCTCGCAAGCGAGTGAAGCAATCCTGTCCCCTTCACTAATACAATATCACCAAACTAACACTTCCATCATTAATAAAATTCATAAGCAATAATCATGTCATAATAAACCAACATTATTTTTAATCAAAGCATGTCAAGTATAACATCAAGGAAAGTACATCTCATAACACACATAGTCCATGTCGTTCTAAAAGAAATGATAAAATAATAAAACATAATAATCGAACATAAGAGCAAAATAGAAGGGTGTTACAGCCTAGGTCAAATTATCACTATCAAGGAAATGGTTAAACTAAGTTCAAGTGGTCCCCAAAGATGAGTTTAATAATAAGAATAATCAATGATATTTACAATTGGGTTTGAATTTTATTAGTGATTATTAATTCCATTATAGTTATTAGTATTGTTGTGCAAAGACTATAGTTATTGTAGATAATACTATTCCTCTTATTTTATGTGGTGTTTAGTATCCCTTGATTGTTGAATTCTTGTTTATCTTCATTTTCATTATCAAGAAATGGGTTGGTATTGATTGCATATTGGGTAGGTAAAGTGATATGTTGGTTGAATTGATTCACCTACTATCAAGTAGTTAATGAGTTATAGTTAGCTTCTAATTATCAAAATATCTCAACTAATGTAGTGATAAATACCTTAGGAGTAGTTATGTCCCACTTTTATCTAGCATTCATGTTGTTATGATGGGTTTCTAAATGTTGTTATTTCCTCAATTTTTATGAAATTATTTGGTTAGTATTAATTTGTTGATAGTAAGAAAAACTTTTGTTTAAAATATGTGAGAAATATTATCTTTTAATATTTGAATTCCCTCTTGCATATATTTTATTCTATTAGAATAGTTGGGTGTCCATCCACCTACTCCATCCCTAAATAATTTTTTAGCATTCATAATTATATACCCATTGTGTGGTTGTTAGGCTTAGAATTTCTTTGGGGAAGTTCTTGAAAATTAAGGTCCTTGATAAGTGATTTTGTTTGGGGTTAAGTTCAATTTGTTAATGTGTAATACTTTCATTTTTGTAAGGTTTTTTTATATTGTTCTTTTGTATCTATCCTATAGAAAGGGTTATCTTCTCTATATTAGTGTTTGGGGATTTGTAAGTTTATATATAAGGATATATGACTTGCCTAATTGTGTGATTAGAATAATTGTAACTAAAGGAAGATTTAGGGATTTGATTGTTAGTATTGTAGAATCTATAATAAACTTGATTAGATAAATCATAACAAACAAGGAATCACAATATCTTTGAGAATAGTCCCTATTTTAGTCAAGTCTCTCTAATTTTTCCATGTGCATGTGGTGTAGGGAATTATAGGAAAAATATAAATAGAGGGAGGTGGGATGGAAATATAAAATAAAAAGTTTGAAAATGATTCAAATTAGGCTCACCAAATATGTTTTGTTGGAAGAAAACAATACATGGCTTCTTGAGATTAAGAAAATGCAAGTCACAAAAATTCCAATACAAAATAGTCTACGAACTAGGTAATTATTGTTAATTGGGATATAGGGAATGGAGGCAAAGATCGGGTGAAGGGTGCCTCTACATTAGATGAATGATATATGTAGGAAGTTTCCCATCTATCATGATTCCAACTTACTCATTGACATAATTTATTTTATCCATAATTAGTGGACGGATAGAGATGGAGACATATACTAACTCTCAAAATACAGTAACTATATTAAATTGTGACCAAGGTACCCCAAGTTAATGTCTAGTAGGGAACCTTCGATGACTTTGCTTATCAAGTGAGTGTGCAATGATGTTTTGATTACCTATAATTATTATGATTGTAAAGTTTTCTTAGTATATAGAGTAGAATAGAGAAAAAGGAAAATAAAAAAGAAACACAAACTACCTAAAATTTAATATAGTCTATACAAAAACTCTCACCAATGAAATCTACAAACTAATTCTAACTATCCTTAATTTAGAAGAAAATTTTAAGAAAGTTAAACTATTCTAAGAACAAAACAAGAGATCCACACGTATAGTTATATTTGATAGACTTGGAGCATGTTTGAAGTATATATGTGCTTATATTATTATCAATTTAATCATTTCCTCATAATTAAGTTAATCCATGAATATATTAAGGTCAAGTAGATACTACAAGAGGCCAAACTTTGTGTAATTGGATGAGAAAATAATTATCATAGGTCAAAACTAGAGTTGCAAAATTTTATGATGCTCTCTCCTACTTTCTCAGCATGCTAAAAAAAGAAGAAAAACAAGAACGCGAAGACCAAAGGAATGTGAGGTGGATAGTATTAGGGTTAGAGGCATGTAATTGAGTGATGCAATAAAATTTAGATCTAAGTTTGAATCATGCAAAATTGTCGCTTTTAAATAGATTGATGGTCACAAGACAACAATGGAGAAAATAAGACAATCATTACAATTATCAAACTATTACAAATTTTCAAATTCCATTACAATGGTTATAAAACCACCTACTACATAAAGTGTTGGTTTCATAAAAAATGGTAAAACTATAAAATCAAAGACCAATAGAAAAGACAAGGAAACATAAAAATTGGGAGGAGTATAAGGAATGATATGTTTGAAGGGGTATATGAATGAGAACAAATGAAGTTATGGATCAAATGGGGGTGATCTCACATAAGTGGGTTATAATTGCATTGACAAACAAAAATTGCTTAGGCACTCAAAAAAAATTAGGGGGTTTTTTAGTGTTGCAAGAATGATGATGTTGTCATTGATGTCAACAGGAAGTCTATTGACTAGTGTTGTCATTGATGTCAACTATGGGATGAAGATGTTGAGGATATAGAGAAAATTATGAAAAGAGGAAAATAGGTTGTGCATGTGTAGTTGATATCTAGAGGAAGTGTTGTGATTACATCGAACTATTCTTTTGTTGGAGAGTCTGAAGATGCGTTGGAATGAGCTAACATGATGGTTTTGGTACTTGGTTTCCAAGTGCTTTTGAGAAAAATTAATAAACAGGGTAAATTGTGTTGAGAAAATGATCATAGTGTGCTCTAATATTGTGATCTACGTTCTTTTTGTGTTGATGATATGCTTGTGTTTTTCTTACAGGTTATTCATGGATGACAAAGGTTGTTATATTTATAATTTAGGTTCTTGGATCATTGTATAGTGCGAAATATTTTAACCATTGTGTGATCTAGTTGTTCAGTAATGTTTTTTGTGGTCTAGGAGAAATGTATTTGCTCTGCATTTATTCGCTATTTAGATTTAGGTTGTGGATATTTGGAGAGTTGCTAATAATGCCTTTATCTTTTTTTTTTCAAAATTTTAATTGATCTAGTGTAGTCTAGTGTAAGTTTCATTTGTCAATGTGCAAACAAGGGTTATCAGTTATCCTTAGTTAAAGTAGTTGTTGATGTGAAGCTTGGTTAAAGTTTTTGATTAATCTTAAGTAGTTCTTGGATTGTTCTGGATTGAGTTCAAGTAAATTATGTTGTCCAAAAATTTCAACTTGATCTAAGGAAGCGTGTACTTAATGTTTATGGTGTTTTTCATAGGTGTTGGTTGACCTTGTGTTTAACACTACATGCAAGGCTTGTGGAAGCATGTTGAAGTGTGTTGGGATCTATTTGGATCCTAATTAAGGATTTATGTAGGTCACCTTTCATTTCTATCCACCATGGGAATGTTTGGGTGCCGACCTATTTCAAATTTGAATTTATACGGCTATTGGCTGACATTGGAGAAAGCTTGTGATAGAGCTTGATATAAATATGTATGGTGTTGATGAAAGAGGAATGACAAAAGAGTAAGAAGCAAGATAGATGTGAGATTTTTGCGAGTGAAGTGTAATGAGATCCAAAATTGAGCAGAGCAGTGTGAATTTCATGTTAGGATTCTAAAGGTAGTGAGCTGAAGGCATCTAAAATATTTCATGTGTGACTGTGAAAGTGTGCAAGAAATTGTGGTGGACTCCTTTTTCCATTAAGAAGTGTTTCTCTGTGTAACATTCTTCTATCTTCTTGTATTTTTTATGTGGCAATGAGCCCTAGCTAAGAGCCTTTTTGGATAGTGTGTCCTATTATGCCAGTGAGCCCCTTTGTACCATTTTTTCTATTACTTATATTGTGAGCTAATCCTCACCATTTTTTTTCCCTCATTGGGTTTTCCATGTAAATTTTGTGTTTTCATGTGTGTGGTGTTGTGATTTAAGTTTTTTTTATTTGCATTTCATGTTTAATCAATCTAACTGAATAAGGACTTAATGAATGCTTGTGGATTTGATTACTATTGAGGGTTTTGAAGGTTAAATTTGCTACAACTGATACACCCCCCTCCCTCTCAGTTTTCTTGTTCATTTCAACAATTGGTATTAGAGCGAGGTTCCTTGAAGAAGATATTAACTGCTTGAGGTAGATTTGGGATGGCAAACAAAATTCCTTTGGAATACCCTAGATTCGATGGCATGGATTATGCATTCTAGAAAACATAGATGGAAGGATATTTGTGCACTTAGGGATATGATATTGAGAAGGCTTATCAAACTCTATACACTCCACCTTTGAACGGTCTAAATAAAAATGCAGAGATCAAGGTGCATGAGATCAATGCTAAGGAAAGGTACATTATTATGAATAGTCTATCAAAAACTAAATTAGTTAAAGTTGTGAGTTTGAAGACTAGTAAAGAAGTTTGTGATAAGTTAGAAAGAATTTATGAAGGAGATCCGAAGTTCAAGAAAGAAAAGTTGCAGAACTTGAAGGCACACTTTGAAATGATGCATATGTCTGAGGATGAAATAATTAAAGGCTACATTCAGAGAATTGATGAACTGGTAAGTGATATGAGAGGTCTTGGTGCAACAGTTAAAGAATCTAAAGTAGTGAAGAAAATTATCAGATCTCTTCCAGATTGTTACAGTGAGAAGGTATCTACTATTGAGGAAACAACTAGTTTTGATAAATATTCCAAAGATCAACTGATTGGTACTCTAACTGCATTTGAAATTAGAAAAATGAAGAAAGGAACAAAATTAGAGACTACTTTTAAGACTGAGAAATCAGAGAACATTGAAGAATCGAGTGAAGAAGATCTTGATGATCTAGAAGCTAACTTCGTGAAGAAGATGAAAAAGGGCATCGATAAGTATCAAGGTAAATTACCTTTCAAATGTTTTAGCTATGGTGAGATAGGTCATTATCCTTCTAGATTTCCAAAGGGAGTTGTTAACAATAAGAACAAAGGAAATAAATGGAATATGATTAAAAAAGCTTACTATGTGAGAGAAGATGCTGGTATTTCTAATGATGAATCTGATTATGGAGATTTTGATGATAATGAATGTCTATTTTTTGCTATAAAAGAAGAATCTAGTTCTGCTAACCTTGAAATATGTGTGAAGGAAAGTATTCTAGAAAAGAAGGATAAGGTTAAAGGTACTTTGGTATCTGATTTTCATGTCAAAGAAGATAAGAATTATTGGGTTTTTTATAGTGGTTTCTCTAATCATATGACTGGAGACAAAATTAATTTTGTTAAACTTGAAAAATATGGGGGACTAGTTAAATTTGGAGATGATTCAAGAGCTAAGATTTGTGGAATAGGTTCAATTAGTTTTTATGGCAAGCATACTACTAAAAAAATTTACTATGTTAAGGTCTTAAGACATAATCTCTTGAGTTTTGGACAAATGTGTAGCAAAGGATACAATCTTGTATTTAAGGATGAAGCTTGTGAGATCTGAAAAGGGTTTGAAACTGTGATTGTTGTAAGAGAACAGAAGGAAACATCTATCAACTTAAGGGTATTGATGGTAATTTCTTTATGTCACAGATTAATGATAGCTGGTTATGGCATTGAAGGATGTGTCACATGAATTTTGATAATTTGGCAAGAATTAGCTCGGTTCATGTTGTGAGAGAATTACCTAAGATCATAAAACCTATCAATTTTGTTTGTGAGAGTTGTCAATTTGGAAAACAAACAAGGAGTAGCTTTAAGGGAAAGGAACAATTTGTTATCAAACTACTAGAATTAATGCATATATATATTTTTGTGGTCTTACAAGGGTGAGAAGTCTAGAAGGTTACAGGCACTTTATGCTTTTGATTGATGACTACTCTAGAATGATATGGGTTACTTTTTTTAGAGAGAAATTTGATGCATTGGACAAATTTGAGGCATTTAAAGCTTTGGTTGAGAATGAAATGGATTTGAAAATAAAGTGTTTGAGATCTAAAAGAGGTGGTGAATTCATCTCCAATGAGTTTAGCATATTTTTTGAAGCTCATGGAATAAAGAGGCATTTGTCTACCCCTAGAACTCCTCAGTGGAATGGAGTTGTTGAAAGCAAAAATAGAACTATTCAAGAAGTTGCAAGGACTATGATGAAAAAGGAAAATCTACCAAATGTCTACTAGAGAGAAGTTATTCATACTGCTATTTACTCAATAGAGTTCAAGATGGAGCTAACAACACAAAGACTCCTTACGAGCTATTGCATGGAAAGATTCATACTGTGAAGTACTTTAGAGTGTTTGGAAGCAAATATTATATCAAAAGAGATGAAGAAAACTTAAGAAAGTTTGATGCAAGGTTTGATGAAGGTATCTTCCTTGGATATTCTATTGAGAGTAAGGCTTACAGATGTTACAAAAAAAGGTTGAGAAAGATTGTTAAAAATGCAAATGTTAAAGTTGATGAAAACTTATAGAATTCTATTTCAGTAGATGGGTATGCGTTAGATGAACTTGATTACAGAACAGTAGAAGGAATAATTGATGAACAAGAGGTACAAAATGAAGAGGAAGAAGCTTTGGAGAAGACCCCTAAAACACATAATTATGTGCAAAAGAATCATTCCAAAGATCAAAATATTGGAAATAAGAGGGAAGGTGTATTGACAAGAAGCAAAGTTGTTGAAGTTGAGGTAAATTTATGTTTACTATCTAAAGTTGAACCTAATTCAATGAGTGAATCATGCAGGGATGAAAATTGGATGAAGGTAATGGAATAACTTATGCAGATAGAGAAAAATTAGACTTGGGAATTGGTCCCTAGACTGCAAAACAAGAACATAATTGGAACTAAATGGGTTTTCAGGAACAAGTTGAATGAGAATGGAGAAGCTTTTAGGAACAAAGCAAGACTTGTGTGTAAGGGTTACTCACAAGTAGAAGGCATATATTTTGAGGAGACTTTTTCTCTTGTGGCTAGGTTGAAAGATATCAAAAAAAATTTGGAATTTGTATCACGTAAAGATTTTAAGGTCTATCAGATGGATGTGAATTTAGCTTTATCGAATGGATAATTGGACGAAGAGGTTTATATGGAGCAACCAGAAGGTTTTCAATTATCAAATCAATCGGACATGGTATGTAAGTTGAAGAAGGAACTATATGGTTTGAAGCAATCTCCCAAAGCTTGGTAAGAAAGATTGGACAGGTACTTGATACAACAAGGTTTCAACAAGGGCTCTGTAGATAGTAATCTTTACTTTCAAATTGAGGAAGAAAAGATCTTGATAGCAATTGTATATGTGGATGACATTATCTTTGGTGGAAATGAGGCTAAGTGCAAGAAATTTGTTGAAGATATGTAGAAATAAATTGAATGTGAATGTTTGGGGAGATGAATTTCTTTCTTGGGCTATAGATCAATCAAACTAATAAAGGGATTTTTATTTCATATTCTAAGTATGCCAAAGAAATGTTGAAGAAGTTTGGAATGGATGAATCAAAACTGGTATGTACTCCTGTGGTGTCTGGCTATAAATTAAGCAAATATGATGATTCACCTAAGGATGATCAGAGCAAGTATAGATTATGATTGGTGGACTGCTATGTTTAACTACTAGTAGATCGGATATCATGCATACAGTTTGTCTTGTTGCTAGATTTCAAGAAGATCCTAAAGAAACACATGTTGCAGCAGTGTAGAGAATATTTAGATATTTAAGAGGTACACCAAATTATGGTCTATGGTATCCTAAGGATACTGTTTTCACATTAAATTCTTATACAAATGTAGATTGGGTTGGTTGTGTTGATGATAGGAAAAATACAAGTGGTGGTGCATTCTTTCTTGGATATATTTTGGTTTCATGGCTAAGTAAGAAATAAGATTCAATTTCTTTATCCACTACAAAGGTTGAGCATATTGCAGCAACATCATGTTGTACACAGGTATTATGGATGAGGCAAACTTTGAAGGATATCAAAGTTGTATTTGATGAGCCTATATCTATCTTTTTTGATAATACAAGTGCAATAAAAATTTCAAATAATCCAATGATTCATTCAAGGACAAAGCATATATCTATCAGATATCACTTTTTGAGAGAAATGGTTATGGAGAATGAAGTGAAGCTTGAGTATGTTCCTACAAAGGATCAGATTGTTGAAATATTTACTAAGGCTCCTCCTAAGGATACTTTTGAGTATCTTCAAGAGAATTTGGGGGTTATTTCCCCTCCTTTCTTGAACTAAATGCATATAGAGGTGCATCATTCCAATGGATCTATGGATCTATTTCTTTTCTAGATTGATGGTTGGTGGCTACCTCTCAGGGGGAGTATGCAGTATCATGTGTTGTCATTGTGATTGTTGATTCAGTTGGGTGTACTCCTAAGGGGGAGTCCTCTGAGTAGGTATCGTGGTTTAGTGTCAAAGAGGGAGAATAATGCAAAAAAAAAATTTCCTTTGCCATTGATGTCAAATGGGAGAGAAAGAATCATGTTAAAAAAAAGAGAACTTATCTACTCAAGTTGAAAAGATAATCTGAAGAAAAAGAGAGTGATCAGAACTGTTGTGTGGTATTTGGTGGATTTTCACATCTTGTGTTGCCACAAATGATAAAGGGGAAGATTATTGCAAGAATTATGGTGTTGTCATTGATGCAACAAGAAGTCTACCGACTGATATTGTCATTGATGTCAACTATGGGATGAAGATGTTGAGGATATTGAGAAAATTGTGAAAAGAGGAAAACAGGTTGTGCATGTGTAGTTGAGACCTAGAGGAAGTGTTGTGAGTACATGGAGCTATTCTTTTATTGAAATTTTTGAAGATGAGTTGGAATGAGCTGAGATGATGGTTTTGGTACTTGGTTTCCAAGTTCTTTTGAGAAAATTTAATAAACAGGGTAAACTGTGTTGTGTAAATGATCATAGTGTGCTCTAATATTGTGCTCCACATTATTTTTTTGTTGATTCTATGCATGCGTAGTTCTTACAGGTTATTCATAGATGATAGAGGTTGTAACATATTCATAATTTAGGTTTTTGGATCATTATACAATGCAAGATATTTTCACCAGTGTGTGAGCTAGTTGTTCAGTAAGGTTTTTTGTGGTCTAGGAGAAATTTATTTTCTATGTGTTTCTCTACTATTTGCATTCAAGTTGTGTAGATTTGGGAAGTTGCTAATAATGCCTTTATATTTTTGGTTTCAAAGTTTTACTTGATTTTGTGTAGTACAGTGTAAGTTTCATTTGTCAGTGTGTGAACAAGGGTTATTAGTTATCCTGAGTTAAAGTAGTTGTTGATGCGAAGATTGGTTGAAGTGTTTGATGAATATTAAGTAGTTCTTGTATTGTTTTGGATTGAGTTCAAGTAAATTATGATGTCCAAAAATTTTGGCTTGATCTAAAGAACTGTGTACTTAATGTTTATGGTGTTTTTCATGGGTGTTGGCTTACCTTGTTTTTAACATTACATGTGAGGCTTGTGGAAGCGTATTGAAGTGCGTTGGGGTCTATTTGGGTCCTAATTAAGGATTTATGTAGGTATCCTTTTGTTCCTATCCACCATGGAAATGTTTGGGTGCCAACCTATTTCAAATTTGAATTTATAATGTCTAGTGGTCGACATTGGAGAAAGTTTGTGATAGAGCTTGATATAAATATGTATAGTATTGGTGCAAGAGGAATGAAGAAGGAGTAAGAATCAAGATAGATGTGAGATTGTTGTGAGTGAAGTGTAATGAGATGTGCAATTGAGAAGATCAATGTGAATTTCATGTTATGATTCTAAAGGCAGTGAGTTGAAGGCATCCAAAATCTTTCATGTGTGACTACGAAATTGTGTGAGCAATTGTGGTGGACTCTTTTTGCATTGAGAAGCGTTTCTTTGTGTAACATTCTTATTCTATATTCTTGTATTATTTATGTGGTAGTGAGCCCTAGCCATGAGCCTTTCTGGATAGTGTTTCCTATTTTGGCAGTGAGCCCCTTTGTATCGGTTTTGATATTACTTATATTGTGAGCTAATCCTCACCATGGTTTTTCCCTATTGGGTTTTCCACGTAGATCTGGTGTTTTCATGTGCATGGTTTTGTGATTTAAGTTTTTGTTATCTGCATTTCATGTTTAATCAATCTAACATAATGAGTACTTAATGAATGCTTGTGGATTTGAGTACTATTAAGGGTTTTGAAGGTTTAATTTACTACAGCTAATTCACCCCCCTCTCAGTTGTCTTGTTCATTTCAACAGTGGTGCAAGGGCACTAGATATTTCTATAAATAGGGATCAAAATGTTAGTTTTATGATGTTGATTCTTTTTTTTTATTTTAATAAGGTCTATTGAGACCATGGTTCATGCTTTTGGTTATGTGGGATCGATTTTGTAAAAATTTGTCAAGATTTGCAAAAGTTGCATAAGCAACTTTACATTTTTGGTGTGTATGGGAAGTTGAACGGTTAGGTATTTGAAAATAAACTTGGAACCATTGGTTTTTCCTTGTAATTTTTTAAATATTCCTTGGGATTTTTGAGGAAATCTTTTGGTGATGTTCTTGGAGATAAAACATTAAAGTTACTCTATTTTTCTATATTTTCCATTGATTTCTTAATGCTACAAAAGATTGTACGACCCCGTACAGCCTGTAAAGGAACTAATTATTATTGGAATTTATGATGGACTAAATTAAATCTCATTTGCAAGTGATTTCATCTGTTTTCATCAAGTTAGACCCAATTTGTTGTAAACTACCTGGAAACCCTAGGTTATGAGGGTTTGATAGAAGAAACATGAATTAGAGCTCATTCCATCGATGGAAAAACCTAATAATAAATGGAATGGAAGTAGATAGGATTTTTTAATGTTTGTAGGGTATGTAGGAGTAGGGGATGGAGTTAGGGCTAAGTTTGATGCAGCCCTATCCTAATATCACCATGTATTAGGCTTAGGTGATTAGGTAGACATAGGGTTTTGTTGTAAGGTGATTTGGTGATGGTTCTAGTTGATGAAATTTGTGTTTTTCAGACCCCATGTAACATGATGGAAGCCTTGTAATTAAATTTTTTGGTTTGAAGATAGTACATCTTGTTGTTGCTTTGTAAAACAAGCCTAATTATACCTAATTGGAGCATAGAAATCCAAATTGGAGGGTGTTGTTACATAACAACCATATCTACAATTTTGATATGTTTTCAAGTGGCATAAAGGGTATCCTAAATGGTTTTCATAGTTTGGGTATTAGGTCTGCTTTGAAATTTTTGTTGGAAAAACCCTTGTTCCAAGTACTACAAGAAGAATTGAAGGCTTTGGGAGAAGAGCACCAAGTTAAGGTTTAAAAGTTGCAAAGTTTGTTCATTTGAGATTGTGTTGATAACCTCCATCCTACTCTACATAAAATTGGTATCATATCATAGATTTTGGTCAATAAGTGGAAAAGGTTGAAGTTTGAAAGAAGGAAAGATGCCTCCTAAAAGTAATGCAATAGCCAGAGAAGTGAGAGAGTTGAAAGAAAAGCATTCCAAGGAGTTGAGATAGGTAAAGGAGTCTCAAGAAGCTATCTTATCGATAATTTCATCACTTGAATCAAACCAAAGGAGAGGTATGGTCACCAGAGACCAAAGTGACCAAGAGGAGGAGGAAGAGGGTGAGAATGAAAACCCTCAAAGAGGAGTCCAAGATAAGGAAGAGTTGGACCCTAATGAATTGAGAATGGTTAAGATTTTGAATGTTGTCAAAGGAGACACTCCTAAGGTGAAGATGGAATTACCCATGTATGGTGGGAAGATGGATAGCTAAGAGGTGCTAGGTTGGATTGATGCACTTGATAATTACTTTGAGCATGAAGAGGTAGCAGATGATCAAAAGGTGAAATTTTCCAAAACAAAATTGAAAGGCCCTGCCTTAACTTGGTGGAATTATGTGTAGGAAGAGAGGATGAAGAAGGGGAATTCAAAAACCAATTCTTATGATAGAATGGTGGCTAAAATCAAGAGTCAATTTCTACCCAATGACTATGCAATTCAAACATTTAGAAGGCTACAAAATCTCAAACAAAAGGAGATGGATTTGATGGCTTATACAAAGGAGTTTCACAAGCTAATTATAAGGGTAGGTCATGTGGAAGATGAGGTGGAGAAATTAGCAAGTTGCATAAATGGATTGTGGTTCAATATACAAGATGAGTTAAGTCTTACCACCCATAGAATGGTGGAAGAATGCTTTCAATTAGTTGTTAGAGTAGAAGAAAAGTTGAAGAGAAGGTGGAAGAAACAAAGTAGAGGCAGAGGAAAAAACTTCAGGGGTAGAGGAACATTTGGAGGAAGAGGACAATATAAAAAACCACAAGGAGAGACAAGTGGTCATCAAGAACAGAGCTCAGAATCAAGAGGCAGTTTTAGAAGTAGAAGATCAAATAGTAGAGAAAGATTTGGAGGTCAAGGAAGAGGATCAAATACATTCTCAGGAAGATGTTATCAATGCAACAAGATTGGCCATCAATCATGGAAATGTCCAAATAAGAAGCCTTCTACTTCACATGGTGGTGAAAGAAGAACTCAATTGGTGCAAGAGGAAGATAATAAGAGTGTCAACTCTCCATCTTATCATGTTGCTCCAAAAATTGGAGAATATCTAATGATGAGAAGAACATTACTCAAATTTCATGTGGTGAAGGAACCTCCACAAAGAAAATCCCTCTTTAGAACCACTTGCAAATCTCAAGGTAAGGTTTGTAAAGTTTTTGTTGATTCAAGTTCCACAGATAATTTGGTTTCTCTAGAGATGGTAGAAAAGTTAAAAATGAAGAGAATCCCACATCACACTCCTTACAAGGTCTCCTAGTTGAATAAGGGACAACAGGTCCTATTTAATGAGCAAACATGGGTGGAATATAACATAGGAGGGTATAAAGATAAAATATCATGTGACATCATCCCAATGGATGTTTTTCATCTGCTTTTAGGGAGACCCTGGCAATATGATAGGAAGGATAAACATGATGGGCAGAAGAACACTTATGAGATGGGATATCATTTACACTCATACCATTGCAAGATGAAGGCCTTGACAAACAAGTAGGATCTAGTATAATGTTGGTAGGAGAAAATTAGTTCTTGAAAACCATGAAAGAAGAGGGTGGAAAAGGTTATGTCATTGTAATCAGACCAAAATTTGTGATGACAATAGCAACAAAGGTTGATGATGCACCTAGAGAAGTCCAAGCCTTATTGAACAAATACAAAGACATTGTGGTAGATGAAGTTCCTAGCTCCTTACCACCAATAATTGATGTGAGCCACAATATAGATTTCATACTAAGGGAAAACCTACCTAACAAAGCTACATATAAAATGACTCCAAAATAGAATGAAGAGATTATGAAAAAAATTCAAGAGCTACTTGACAAAGGCCTAATAAGAGAGAGTCTTAGCACATGTGTTGTTCCTACAATTTTGGCACCAAAGAAAGGGGGTGATTGGAGAATGTGCACTGACTCAAGATACCAAGAATGGAAGACTTGATGGATATTTTAGGAGGGGCATGTTATTTTTCTATGATTGACCTCAAAAGTGGCTACCACCAAATCAAAATTAGAGAGTGAGATGAGTGAAAAACTGCCTTCAAAAAAAATGAGGGGTTATATGAATGGATTTTCATGCCATTTGAGCTTTCAAATGCACCAAGCACTTTTATGAGATTAATGAATCAAGTTCTAAAACCTTTCATAGGTAAGTTTTTGGTTGTCTATTTGGATGATATTCTTATTTTTAGAAAAACTAAAGAGGAACACTTGCAGCATCTAGACTTGGTTTTGGAAAAGTTGAATGAAGAAAAGATGATAAATTTGAAGAAGTGTGAATTCATGAAGGAAGAACTAGTATATCTTGGCTTTGTGATCTCTAAGGGCTCTTTGAAGATAGATCCCAGCAAGGTGGAAGCAATTCTCAGTTGGCCTACTACATCAGTAAGTGAGGTAAGAAGTTTTGACGACCTAGCCAGTTTTTATAGAAAATTTATGAAGAATTTCAATCATATATGCTCTCCAATTATTTACACAATAAAAGGGGATAAAAGGAAAAAGTTTGTATGGTCTGAAGAGGCAAAATTTTTTTTCCAATATCTAAAAAGAAGGGTAGCATGACAACCTATCTTAGCATTGTCTGACTTTAACAAAGTTTTCACAATTGAATGTGATGCAAGTGGGTATGCAATTGGGGAAGTATTGAGCTAAGAGGGCAGGCATGTTTCATTTTTCAATGAGAAACTCAATGAGGCAAATAAAAAGTATTCCTCTTATGATTTGGAGTTGTATGCTATGGTGCAATCATTGAAGAAGTGGAGACACTATCTCCTACCTACATAATTTATCGGTTTTACTAATAATTATGCTTTGTGATTCTTAAAAAACCAAGACAAACTCAGCCATAGACATGTGAAGTGAGTGGAGTACCTACAAAGCTTCACCTTTACCATCAAACACAAAAATGGGCAGCCAAACAAGGTGGTAGATGCTTTGAGCAAAAGGACATTGTTGGTTCAAGAGGTTTAGTTGCACAATGTGGGTATTGATGCTTTGAAAGGTATGTATGTAGAGGATGATGATTTCAAAGAAATTTATGCTTCTTGCAATCAGTTTAATGGTACTTTTCATGAAGACAATTTTGATTTCTTGATTCAAGAAGGTTTACTCTTTAAAGGGGCTCAACTTTGCATTCCCAAATGCTCTATGAGAGAAAATTTGATTAAGGAGAAGCATTATGGCAGCTTAGTAGGTCACTTTGGTGTGGATAAGACTTTAGAATAGGTAAGAAAGCATTAATATTGACCCAAGATGTAAGTGGTATCAAAAAATTTATAGAAAAGTGTGTTTTTTTGTCAAAAAGACAAGGGTTGCAGTAAAAATGCAGATCTCTATCAACCATTTCCAATCCCAAATAGGCCATGGGAGTCCATCAGCATGGATTTTGTGTTGGGGTTTCCCAAAACTCAAAGAGGATTGGATAGTGTGTTTGTTGTTCTAGACTGGTTTAG